>JAHWFP010235205.1:25859-41158 GCA_023313725.1 Lithobius niger
TAAAAGAGCAACGTTTCGGATATCTACGGTTTATGACAATAAGTTCAACCATTTAGCTACGACCTCTTAGTTAATTCTGAAATGCAAATTTGAAAACCACATTCTGATAACATTCTGGTACTGTCGTGTTTGACACAATAAGCCAATTTGTAGAGAGCTGCAGTTTTACGTATAGCTGCCAAGAAAAACATGTTGTGTAACCTAAGTAAAATTATTCAGTAATGAATACATACCACAAAAAACCATGTTAGGGGGGGGGAGGATTGAGGCTTAATGGCGCGTCGACAACTTGGTCATTAGCGCCAACCTCAGTCACAGTGCAGGGGTCCATGTTAGGGGAAACCTACCCTAAAATGAGGCTAAACTTTGAAATTTTTTCTTTTAGTATAATTGCCTCAGAGGCATAATTTTGTTTTACCTTAAAGTGTGTTGAAATACGAGACCAGTGCATATTTTAAATTTTGATTTTTGTCAATTTTTGTGGGAGTACCGTACCGGTACATTTTTGGTAAATTTTATTGCAGTTTTATACTCCAACTTTTGTAACGTCGGCAAAAATTAGTGCACATGAATGAGATTGGGCTGTAAATCATCTGTATACATAGCACTATCACGTGGACCAAGATAATTTTGCTACTACAATTTTTTATATTTTATAACAGAATCAGACTTTGCATATAGCATAAACTTATACAGCCCACATTTTGGAATTTTTTTAAAAACGACACCAGAAGTGTGTAGAAGTATGATTTTATTCTTTATAGTCGCCACACCGGGGGACTTGTGTAAAAAAATATTCAAGCCATTATCTCAATTCTAAGTAAAGTTATGATGTTTTTAGTGATTGACCGAAAGCAATATTCCCTGTTTTAATATAAAGCAAGCAAGTAATATAATACCCCGTAGTAGCATGAAGGGTACATGTTACTGCACCAGAATATCTTAGAAAATTTTTTTTATTGGAGGAGGGATATAGTTAGGGTAGGTGCCCTCTTAAGGGTAGGAATGAGGTGGATTCAGCAATGAGGGTGAAAAATTAGTAAATGAAAGTTAGGGCACTCCCCACTTCCGGCGTGACGATGCTGCACACTAAATTTTAGTTGTTTGTAGCGTGTTCTATGCATCTAGAGAACTGAGCCGAAAGCACATGCGATGAACACAAGGTCTAATATTTCGGTATCAGGGGACACATAAAAACGGCGATACCTTCATCAGAGATTAAAAAATATAAAAACATTAAAAAACCTTACATTGCCATAAGTGGGTCACCCAACGTGGTAGTACATGGTTTGTGCTGCAGCAAGAGCAACGAACACCATCAATTAGGAGGAAGGCACAGTGTTTCATGCTACTAGGGTTTTGATGTAGACAATAGGTCGTTTATTATTCTGTATTTTTTTGGTAGACTGCCTTGTTAGGGCCTGCAATATTAAAGGGCCGAAATATTTGCAGAATCGCGTGGTGTTTCATTAGGAGGATGGAAAATCCCACACACATTCCAGTCAAATTATGAATATTATTTACCTGGGTAGCCACAACCTGCTAAAGTGACATCGTCTAAGGCGGCAACTGTTTGAATTCGTGTATTAAATCTGAACTCAATCTAGAAAGCAAAATAAAGAATAAATTCAGAATAATATTCTGTTGATTTAATAATAGTTACCATAATTTCGAACTGTTACGTAGTTGCCAGTTTCTAACTGTTACATGGTAGCATTAATATGATTAGGCTATGACACCAATAAGGTTAGGTTTGATTACCTATTTCATACATATCACAATAATACTTCCAGGTTTTCCTGGAGCCAATTTCAGGCATTTTCCAATTCATTTGGTTGGGGAAATAAACAATCTCCATGTTGTTGTCATCGTTGTACCGTAAGCCAATTTCATTCTAGGAGGTTCAAATGAATGAAATTTAAAACTCACCCACCACAGCGGCCTAAACATTTCTTGTCGTGTATAGCGTTCTGAGTTGGTTGTCCATCTTTTCAACTGATTAAAGTGCAACGGCCTAATTACGATATGTAATTAGAATATGATTGCATTTTACTGCATAAAATTGGTAAAATGGGTAAAAATCTCTGCAAAGTCCATAAGGACCGAAAAATTAAGCCCTATTAGTGGGTTAGTTTTAAATTCCATTTCTAGTGACTTTGGTAGAATGAACTAGACTCATGGTAAACTAGGTAACAACATGGACAATGTTTATTTCCCGGAATTGGCTATGAAATGTTCGTGGAATATCTTAAAATGTTTGCATTGTGTTTGAAATAATTAACCAAACCAAACTTTACTGATTTAATCAGATGGAGTTCAGTTGTATTATCAGTTATCAGCTGTCCGCTATGTAAATCACATTGACTAATTCCATAACCGACTATTTTTCTACAAAATTTAACAAAATTTGCAGATTATATTTGCCAATCGGAACAAACGATTTTTCTATGTTCTTTTTCCTATTGCTTTCTGATTTCAAGGGATAGTTATTTTACCTGAGAACTCACTACCATATTCTCCCTATTTGTATTAATGTAAAGTCTTGTCTGAACTCGCTACAAAGGTACATTCACGACCAGTGAAATAGCACTCTAAGAATGGCCTACCGCCTCTACACTACCAAACCAAGGCTTTATCGAACTATTTAGACTAATGTACTGAACTAATTTTTTGATCAAAATTTAGCACTAAGTATTGCCATAGCACTCCTATAAGATTTTTAGCTGCCAACCTTTGCCAAGATTAGTTTCTGAACTGAGACAACCTTTGAAATTCGTACATCTCTAAGAAACAGCCATGCAATAGGCCCAGACTGGTATTCTTCCATATTTTACAAAAAATGGTGCGCTGGAAGTATAAACCCCATTGTGTTTTATTTTTAGGTTATTCCTCGAAACTGCCGAAATACTGGAAATTGGCCAGCACTTTTCCCATTTACAAAAAAACAATTTTGTTGAACCAGCAAATTATGGGCGCATTTCGTAAATATCTGCTCCATGTATAATGCTTGAACGTATTCTCAAGGTACACATATGGAGGTATTTTAGAAAATGTGACTTAGCTCCCGGACAATCAGTTTAGTTTCCTACTTGGGAGGTGTACTGTCCTTCAGCTGCTGTCCTGCCTAAATGACTTGATGACAGCACCTGATAAGGGTATCCCCGTGATGGCATTCTCGTGGATTTTGCAAGGGACTTTGATTCCGTTGTACAATCAAAACTTTATGCCTATATAAAACATTTTGGCATAAATGGCACGACTTTTCAGATGATTACTGCTTTGTTCTCTGAAAGGTTCCAGTTTGTCTGTATAGGAAAATCTAGTTTATGCGACTTGGGGTGTCCCCCAGGATTCAGTCCTGGGACCACTGTTCTTTATTCTATTCATTGCAGATTTTTATCCTAAATATGGTAAGGTTAAAAACCCCAAATTCGCAGACGATGCTTAATTACATAATTCATTTACAAGCTGCAGTGATCAATCTGATCTTATGAATGCCGTCTACTACCTTAATTTGTGATCATCAAACTGGCAATTAACCATGAATACAGAAAATTCTGATGTGTTCCACAATGTCTGGCTACTACTTGAGTAATCAACAGCTTTCAAACCCAAAACTAGTAAAGGACCTTGGTTTATACATTTTTCAGGATCATTTAGTGGCTCTCATTTGCATACGGATCGTCTCATTTGCCAAGGTTCGCACTATCATTATTAGGCACTGTATACCAGCCAGGTGTGGTCGCCATACCTTATTATGGCCATTACGCATGTCGAATCTGTTCAGAGCTTGACGTATACTATTCTACACAATTCAAATAATATCGACAAATCAATGTTTTTCGCCATTAGGGGAAATTATTATACTCTGGGATCCCATGGAAACTAACTGTTAATACTTATTGAAGATCCTGCAAAAAATATTTTTTCTCAAACAGGGTAATAAAACCATGGAAGACACTGCCCTTGGAAGTTGGGACATCAAAATCATTAATCAGGTTTAAGTCTCAACTTATTAAAGCAAATCTGAACACTTTTTTTAAAGCTACATTATTAAATTAAGTTTTATAAATTTTAAACTCTCTCACTAAAGCCTCGGCTAATATTTTATAGATAAGGCTAGGTATTGGCGGACACCAGTTGTTCCCTTCCTTATCCTTTGCAATTATTGCAAGAAATTATTATTGTTATTATTATTTTTATAAATATAGAGTGAAAATGTTGGCTCCTTGTTAGACATTTCTACTCATTATTTTTTACGTATCTACAAATTACAGGTGTACTTAAAGGTTGCAGATCATATAATCCCTGACCAGACAGAAAGGCTTTTCTCTTTTTGTCCCCCAGCTCTTTTTTAATTTTAAAAGATTCTAGTTTCAGAAGATTAAATAGCTTGCTAATTACATATACTTTATTATCATTTCCTGACGTCCTGGCTAAACTCAGCTGGGCACGGTCGGTCACGAACCGTGAAATACAGACTTGGACATTTTGGCTTCATGCTAGACTGTTTTACGTTATAATTTTTTACAAGTAGGTGTAGTAGAAGTAGTAGTAGTAGTAGTACAAGTAGTAGAAGTAGATTAACTATAAGATTATTATACTTTTTTTTAAGAGGTTTAGCACTGCGTGACAGAACCTCTGATGGCCAAATAGGCTGAATGGTAGAGCTTGCTCGCCCGACTCCGATATCGAGGAAAAGATATAAGATATATATATATATATATAATTTTTTTTGCAAATAAAATTAGATGATGCAGAGTTTGCTGTACGAAAATTTGTTTCTTTAATACATAAATTCGGTGTATCAGTAATTTTTTTCAACTAAGTAACTGTTTTTCGCTAATGCAATTGGGTTAGGTAGACCTTGCTGTACTAAAAAATCTTTTCTTACTACGAATGATTCAGAGACTTGACCAATGTAGACTTCGGCTTTATTCCAAACACCTACAACAGGAGAAACTCCACTGTGGAAAAGTGGATTGCTATCTGTTCCTTCTTCGATCAAAAAGACGTGCAATGGGTCTTCTGTCACCGTTATCTCTAAAAGCAAAAAATGATTTCGACGAGAAAATTAATTTGGGTGCACGGACATTCAAGTAACGATAGCAGAGATGGCCCTTAAATTACATTTCTTAATGACACTTAATTTGTACTTGGGCCCCGAAATATTAATTTTTTTTTACAATGATGAGTAAGTAGGGAAACAACAATAAAATTACTGAAATATACTAGTTACAGTAACAAATTATTGAAATTTCTAAAGTTTATACCCATAGTAAAGCACCAAAAAACAGAATTATTATTAACATTTAAGTGTAGGTAGGGAGTAAACACCTCAAGAAAAGACCAGGTTTCAGCTTAAAAATTAGAACCATTTTATTAAAGTCGGGCCTAACAAGAGGGATAAAAAGGAGAAAATCGCATCCTTCTCAATAAAAAACCTCAGGATTAAAAAAGACCCTTTTCCACCCAGACATAACTTTGATATTTTAACGAAATTAGCACCGGATTAAGCCTTCTTATGGATGACATTGAACTTCGATACCGAGATTTATGTGTGAAAATTACTTACTTGTGTTAACGATATAGTACCAAAATATTAGATGACAACTGGCGCTTGAATGACGTAGGACAGGCGAGTGCAGGTTAATAAAAGGTTCGCGACCTACTTTTTGACCAGCTGGAGTCAATGGAATCATATAATGACCTAAAAATACATTCATTATGAAATGTTCAGTCAAATTGTATGTAATGGTGGATAATTTACGGATATCAACAAATATACAAAGAAAGTCAGTAAAACATGTTTCTGTCGTCTTGCTACAATCAGTACGAATCTGTAGTTATGAATTTTTAAAAAGAAACAAATTAATGATTCATATTGCTCATGTTGGTAAAATCATTATGAAAAATGAAAAGTGATTGGGGGGGGGGATTAAGGCTTAATGGCGCGTCGACAACTTGGTCATTAGCGCCAACCTCAGTCACAGTGCAGTGATTCGGGTTGCTTTCAAGGTGATATAAATGTAGTGAAAGTTTCTGTCGCAGTGTATCTTTTTTTAAATTTAATAAACATGTATGAAATAGAAAGAAAAAATAAAATAATGGTTCCTGTTTCTTTTATTTTGATACAGTTTCTGTTACATTGTATCCAGCGATGTACATTGTGTACTATACAGGTATGAATAAAAAAAAAATAATTAGTGTTTCATGTTGCTGTCATGTCGATACAATCATTACGGAAGTTACATTCAGTCTGCACCCAATGGCGTATAATACAAAGATATGAATTTAAAAAAAAGGATATTACTCATGCGTTTAGTAGTCGTGTTGATACAAACATTGTGAAATTTTCTTTCACAATGTTAGTATCAATATGACCACTAAAGTTTCTTTCACACTATAACCAGTGGTGTACAACTAGCTGATATTACTTTCAACAACAAAAAAAGAATATTAGCGATACACGATGATTCATGTTGAAACAATCGTTACAAAAGTTACAGCCACGTTGTATCCACCGGTTATAATTCACAGATATAAATTTAAAAAAGAAAGAAAATGAGTGATTACAATCACTTACAAATGTTTCAGTCTCATTGTATTCATTGTAAACTAAAGATATGAATTAGGAAAGGAGAAAATGTGTGATCCATGGTGCTGTTCTCTAGTAACGTTGTTTCTTCTCAGTCTAATTTAAGATCACGTCTGTGAAGTTTAAAAGCATAGCATACTTATGGGGCTTTAGACTAGTCAGCCCCAAATTCGTTGACCATGGTTTGTGACCCCCCTTGTCTCAAGTACGGATGGCCCTGTTTGTTTAAATACGTCTGCAAAACGAAATACAAAGTTCTTTTAGGCTGTGTAAGTTAAGCTATTTATTTATCAAATAGGTAGACCGGGTGGGGGGAGGCAGGTGCCCCCTTAACTGCCCAAAAACTATCATTATTAGCAAAACTGAAAATTGAGTTGACTGCCTAATTCGATAAAAGTCCTTTCTCGTGTGGGAGAGGAAGGTCCCTACCCATAAATTCGCAGAAATGATCATTGCTAGCAAAACTGAGTTGGCTGCCTAAATCGATAAAAGTCATTTTTCGTGCAGGGGAGGGAGGTTCCCCTTAACATCTCAAAAATTACGATTGTTAGCAAAAGTGAAAATTGAGTTGGCTGCCTAATTCGAAAAAAAAAATCCTTTTTCGGATGGGGGAAGAATGTCCCACCCCCCAACTTCGAAAAAATTAGTATTCCTAGCAAAACTGAAATTAAGTTGGCTGCCTAATTCGATAAAAATCCTTTTTCGGATGGAGGAAGAATGTCCCACCCCCCAACTTCGAAAAAATTATCATTGCTAGCAAAACTGAAATTGAGTTGGCTGTATAATTCGATAAAAGTCCTTTTTCGTACAAGGGAGGAAAGTTTCCTTTAACATCGCAAAAATTATCATTGTTAGCAAAATTGAAAATTGAGATGGCTGCCTAATTCGATAAAAGTTCTTTTTCGTGTGGGGGAGGAAGATTCCCATTTAATATCACAAAAATTACTATTGTTAGTAAACTGAAAATTAAGTTGGCTGCCTATAATTCGATAAAAGTTCGCTGCCTATAATTCGATAAAAGTTCTTTTCGGATGGGGAAGAAGTTTCCTTCATAAGTTCGCAAAAATTATCATTGTTACCAAAACTGAAAATTGTTTTGGCTGCCTAATTCTATTAAACTCCTGTTTCTGCTGGCCCATCTTCACCATAATTTCAACGGTCGTGTTCCTCCAAAACTGCAACTAATTCAGTCATAAAATAATACTGTTCCTTAAGCATGCCCCACAATTATCACTTAAACAAATCGAGAGTATTTAGCAACATTAAAATTAAAACCGAGTTAATGATGTTTTTGTTTGTAAAAGTGCTTTTTTATTGCTTATATTGGCTTGAACATAAGCAATAAAAAAGCACTTTTAACAAACAAATAAAAATCATTACCTCGGTAGTTAATGTTTCCTTTGCTTTAATGCGTATTTATGGCTCCCAATAGATAATTTTCAACCTATTGAAAATTATCTATTGGGGAGCTATAAATAGGCATTAAAGCAAAGGAAAATGATTCAGTTACGGAGCCCCAATTATGGAGCTAATGGCTGCTCCTCCTCCTCTCCGCCCGCCTTGGTTTTTCTAATTGGGGTTTTTCCCCGCTCGGGCAGTCTGCCATATAAGTCCAAAAGGCATTGTAAATAGGTTTTCATCTGTATTTAGTTATCTTGGATGAAAATAGATCGATGCTGCTGGTGGTTGTATGTCTCACATAACAAGCTAATTATTGTATAATAACACAATATATTCCACAGTTTTAAGAATTATTTCTAAAATAATTTATGGAAGAAAGAAACGATTATTTTTGTACTTAATGAAACTAAAAACACGAAAAATTCGAACTTGAAGCTTTCAGATCGATTCGAATTTACACTACTAAGTCAAATTCGAACTCGACTTGAAATTTTCAGTTTTACAAATTAAAAAAAGTATTATTAATAGAATGTTTATGTTTTTTCATTAGACCTACCTGCTGAAGTGTTATTAGTGTGATCAACTGGTGGTGCTAACCCTCCAGTCCGGTTATTGGCATCAGCAGCTGAGAGCCAGGCCCATCGTGTTGCATACCCAGCTGTATCAGTGTAGTGGCACTTTGAGCTGCTTTCGAAGTCGCAGTTGCCGCAATTTTGTTCATCAAAGTCGTTAGGGCAATCACTCACAAAGTTGCAGATTTGTGACTGTGAGACCTTAATGCCACTTCCATCTTGGCAATCAATAAATTCGGCAGAAAGTTCTTGAAAGAAATTAAATTTAAACAAGATCACGCAGAATAAGACTGAAGCTCTTATTTAGTCCCCCAGCGTATGATCAATCAGGAATTTTTCGTTATATTTAATTTGCATTTTAAATCCATAGTAAGGTGCAGAATGGAAAAAAAAACGGCTAAAAACGATACTTTAAATTCCGAAGCTATGCAGGGCTGCCTTCATTTTCGCAAATAAGCCAACAATGACAGCAACTTATATATTGGTCATCACAAGACAGGAGAGGCTTGGTTAAAAGGATGCTGTAATCGTGCTTTTCGAAATCGAAGTCTCCCTGAGAACCGTTTTGATTTTGGGTACATTCAAGACATTTTCGGTGCCCAATACTTAGTGCAACATATCGGTTATAAGAACATTTGAATGCAGTTATGAATGCAAATATACGAAAATATTTCTAGAAGCTTTTAAGGACGTGAGGCAATTCCGTATATTTTTCAGCACTTTTCCATGCCTGGAATGCTATTTTTGTTTTCCAGGACTTTTCTAGTTTCCAAGGACCTGTTTGAACCTTGCATTGTATAGATTACGTTATGTTAGGTGACCAGAATTTTTTCTGTAGGGCCATGGTTCGTTGAAGCAGTAAGTTACGTCAATCAAGCCTGACCAATAGTGTGCCCCAATTTTTTATAAGCACGTGTTCATCCATACATTTAAAAAATTCAATGTGCCACCTACGCAGGCACTATGGTATGAAATAACGTTGCCATACTTTGGACGTTTTTGAGTTAAATTTGCTAAACGTTAAGCATTTACCAAACTATAGTAGTAACTTACCATTGCAAGCTTGTACGTTAAACTGGAAATCATCTAAAGCCACTTTCGTAACCAAATGTTTAGAAAAGTTTACAGAAATCACCACCTAAAAAAGAAACAAGAATTTAAAGCAGAAATATTCTGTATTGTATGATAACCGACTTCTAATTTTCGTCATGATTCCATATCTTTGTTTGTCATGATTTTTTGGTTGGTTGGAGTGTTTATGTTTGTTAGTCCATTTCCAACTCAAACACTTGAATAGTCTAGTATAATTATGTACTGGTATTTAACCTCCAAATTAGCGGCTTCAGTTGGTTGGACACAACAGAAAGTGTAGACATGTAGATTTTAAAAGACATTAAGTCATCCACGTTCTGCAAAAGTTAGTCATTTCTGCTAAACATGAGTACAGTAAACAAAAATTGAGTTACTGTTTATTAAGAGTCTCCTGCTTACTTTTGATGACTGGTACTACAACTTGAAAAAGTTTCAGAACGTACGTTTGATGTCATTGTTTACTCAAGTTTGCACGATGTGTGTTAATAAATTTTACAGCAGTTTTTTAAATAGGTTAGGCATTGCTGACAGGGCCAATCATTCGCCTCATTAAATCGTTCTGTGAGTTATCTGCTTACTGAATGGAAAGGAATGACTTGATTGTTACTGTTCTCTGTAATGTGTGGTGCAGTGGCAACCCGGACCACTGCACTGTGACTGAGGTTGGTGCTAATGACCAAGCTGTCGACGCGCCATTAAGCCTGATCTCCCCCCCCCCCTATTTTACTTGCTCATGAGTTAGAATTGGTTTTCTAAACAAATAAAAGTTAAAGAATTTTTTTTTGTAAATAAATAAGATCATCATATTAATACAAGGTGAATTAACTGACAGATATTAGAAAAATACGTAGTAAAAACACTGGACCAAATCCAACTTGTACTGTAATTCTAACAAACGCATAATCACTGAGTAACGAAATCCAGACAATTTGTTTGTCATAAAATATGGTTTAATTCATATAATTATTTATAAAACTATTAAGGCAAATAAATGTTTTTTTTGTATAGTTCTATGTCTCGAAGTAAAAAATCTTTACTCTATCTCTGCAGCTACCATTGGTCATCGTGGCTGAGTTGTGAGAGAGCTCAGCCTAGTTGCTGGAAGTTTGCGGATCTGGTCGAACCCCTGGAAAGGGGACCTTGGCAAAGTCCCCGCCAGGACTGCCGGCCAGGGTAGCGTGAGAGGCTACCATGCTCCTTTAGCGGCTATGGGATGTATTCTGGCTAATTCTGGACAATCTTTCGGCCCCGACGATGATCGGAGGTTTCCCGGGTCGAATCCCCGGGCTGGCACCTCCCCTCCCTTTACCAGATTTCTTCTTCTGTAAAAAGATCTGGTAATGTTCAAAATTGAGCCGGTTCAGCCATACAAGCATTAATTGCTTCGGCTGACGTAAGGCTCGTCAAAATTTAAAAACCAACTTGAGCATTCTGAAATTGTTTTCAGAACGTTTCATTTGCTAATTCAACAGGAATCGAAGCCAGACTGTAATGAAAGATAGAACATGAGTCAAAACTCATGAAGGATAGGCCTCAAGAAGCTTAATTACCCTTCAGAACTAAGCAGTACTCTAGGATTTGGGTATTCTGGATGGAGTGATTTAGTTCATTCATACGTTTTCTTGATTGGAAGAGCAAGCTCTTTACCACTCCACCACATATGATAGCATCACGCAGATTTTCATGGACCTTTTATCTTTGTATTAATTCTTTTCTCTCTTTACATGGGCATATGTCGATTTAGATTAGGGGTTTGAATAATATCTCTGTAATGTGTGGTGCAGTGGCAACCCGGACCACTGCACTGTGACTGAGGTTGGCGCCAATGACCAAGTTGTCGACGCGCCATTAAGCCTCAATTCCCCCCCCCCTTCCCCCATCGGCATACTGTAACGAGCTTTAATAGGGTAACAAATACTCATCGCCGTATTCAGCAGAAAATGATTATTTCAAAACAAAATATAAAACATCCTGTTATTTACACAAGATTGTCGAGCCTATAATAGCACTGCCTCACAATCATTCCCATAGCTAGCACCCACACTGCTCTGCGCATGTGCGGGTTATTTTCCCCAATAAGGTTACATTATGCTCAATGGAAAATGAAGTCTTTTTAAAGATGCAGCTGAGGAGAGTTTTTCTTGTTTGCGTTACCTAAATCACTGGCTAATAAATTCATCAAAGCAGAACGCCTTTCAGTATTAGCGTAACAAATGTAACGCTATGAGGAAATTTTGCAGCCAAAAGAGTGGCACCGTTACCACAGTGTCGAATTTTCCCTGGAATAGTTTGCAAATATAATTTTCCTTGTAGGTGCCTTTGTGTTTCTGGAAGGGATGGGTAGAGGGCTTTAAATTGCTTTGCGGGTGGTATAGAAAAATTGCTGGCAATGCCCATGACCAGAAATGGCCATGCATAGAACGCCAAGAAGATACAAGCAATTCAATAAATCAGGGTACTGCACGTTTAGGCCTGAGTGCAGTAACGTGGATTTAATGAACTTCGTAAGGTGACCCTTGATAGCCACTGCGAAAATAGGTAGGCTGTAAATGAAGCTGGGTTGACGCTTAATGGTGCATCGACCAAATAGCGCCATCCTCAGTCACAGAATAAGGCGAAGTTAAAGTTTATCGATCACTGTCTTTTCCTATCATTAAAGCACAAGTCAGTGTCGTCATGAATTCCCTTTGTTAAAATCCTTATTGTAGTAAGAAGTCATCACATTTGTTTCAAACCGTATAATGCAGAACGGTGTGAACTGTTATTATCTGCTGGATAACACGCCATGGTGGCACATCTAGAAATTAGCACACTGACGTCACAGCAAAATGGACTCTTTGTAGTCATCTAAATAGGGAACTCAGTCTTGTTTCTTCGGAAGCCTTTCCAATCTTCATGTAGGTTGCATCTTCATGGGCAACCCTTGTGATATAAACAAGAAGGCAGTAAGATGTGTGCTATGAAAGGCACTGTCCAGGCATGGAACTCGGTTTATCACTGAGAAGATGCAGTGTTGCCCCAATTACATATTGGTCACAACAATCTTACACATTGATTCCTTTTGAGGGTGGCTATCCCTGACAACCTGGACCACCGCCCTGTGACTGAAGTTGGTGATATTGACCTAGTTGTCAATGCACCACAAACGTCAATGTCAATGCAATGCATCATCAATGTCAATGCTCCATCCTCCTCCATTCAGATCTTCTGCCTAGTTTGCCCTCGTGGTGAAATGTCCGTAATGTCAATGTCAACGTCAATGTCCCATTAATGTCAATGCTCTATCCTCCTCCATCCAAATTTTATGCCTAGTTTGCCTCGTGGTGAAATGTTCGTAATGTCAATGTCTATGTCAATACCCCATTAATGTCAATGCTCCATCCTCCTCCATTTAGATCTTATGCCTAGTTTGCCTCGTGGTGAAATGTTCGTAATGTCAATGTCAATGTCAATGTCCCATTAATGTCAATGCTCCTTCCTCCTCCATCAGATCTTATGCCTAGTTTGCCTTGTGGTGAAATGTTCGTAATGTCAATGTCAGTGTCCCATTAATGTCAATGCTCCATCCTCCTCCATCCGGATCTTCTGTCTAGTTTGCCTCGTGGTGAAATTTTCTCAGAAGTAATTAGGTATTGAATGACTGTCTAGGGATTTCCTAAACTTGACGTGTGCTTTCGGCATTTTGGAAAAAAATATCAGAATTACAAGCACAACTTGCGAAAGAAAAAAATATTAAAAGTAAAAAAAAAAGTAGAATATTCAAATTTCAAATGACAGTACTGCGACAAAACCCTGTTTACATTCCTATCCCTATTACAGGGGGCTGTGAGGTGCTCTTGTTGTGAAAGTAGATAAAGGTATTTCAGAAATAAGAAAAAATTTAGCTGGATACTACAACTCCCTCGAGTTTTGTATTGTCTTTTAGGCTGTCTTTGTTTTATTTTTCCAATATTTTGAAATTCGGCTAAGGTAGGATATTTTTTGTGGGGGTAAGAATCCCATCACGAACAACCGTATGCGCTGCTTCTTTACAGATTTACACTCTTGGTCTTCTGTGCAAAAATCACTGGATTTTCAGAATTACTCAGCGAACAGACCTTACCACTTTATTTATTATTTATGTCCCTCTCTTACTGTATTCGAAGTGGTTATTTCATTTAAATTGGGAAACAACTATGTGTCTTTCTCGATGGGACCTACGTACCAAACATACTGTTTGTTTAGTTCATATTTGAAATCATTTCAAACGTCGCAAAACTTCCCGTTCAATCGATTATTGAAAAAAGTAAATGAGTTAGCCGTTTAAAAAAACAACACTGAAATTCGTTTTAAATCACTTTTTTTTGTCTTCCTACCTGAAAATATTCCCTAGCCTCCGTTATGTCAGCACGAAGTAATTTCCATTTATTTTTCGTATCAGCTACATAAAAAGGTATCCAGTCGGATTCGTCATTCCCAGCAACGATGGTTATGAGAATTTCGAATTCACTACTAGAACTTAGCCAGTACCAGAAACTGAAAGAAAAAAATTAATACTATGACTAATAAAGGGAAATAAATTACCACTTGGTAGCAAATTTGCTAAAATTGGTAGCAAAGCCGACATCGGTGTTGGACAAATACACTGACATACTGATCCAATTATTGGGTAGAAAATTTGGGCCGATTCTGATAGTGATCTGATTATCAATCCCTATTTCCGTTTATATGTCTCCTTTTGGGGCTTTGCTTATTTCATGTTTCCTGTTATTCTGTAGCAATAAATAGGCATAAATAGCCAGTGGAGGATGTGGCCATAGCGATTAAGGCGCTATGTAAGTGATCTGGGGGCGAACTGGGAATCCGGTTCGAATCCGTGTCATGCCACTCCGACGTAACGTAAGGCATAAAGGTGGCTTACTGAACTACGTTATTTCTAGTGTATGATTTTCACTATTGGCTAATTTCCAATTTTCCTTAATCTGTAACAACGTCGAGAAGGGATGGATATTTTTGCCAGAGACGAAATTATTGGTTTTTTCGCTTTGTGACCTATCAAGAGGGCTCCAGTTTTGTCGTTATAGAAGTCAGAATCTGTGAGCACTGCTAGCAATGTTAGTAAAGTTGAAAATTTGTGTTATAGAAATGTTGTGTTATAGAAATGGTATACATAAAGTGAGAAAGTAAGTATGAATGAATATTTTGGTGTCTCCCAGATGCAATGACTCTTTAGCCCAACAAAACACATCTAAGTACCCAATTTTTTCATTATGAGTTTAACGTAATGAATAAATTAAATAATTAATTAAATTTAAATATACAAAAAAAAAACGTTACAAGTCACCTACAGCTAGAGATAATGAAGAACTAACTTTAAGGCAAGGAAAGCAAAATAAAGACATAGGTATCTCGCGAACAAAAGAAATCTTTTGCACAACTGGACAAAAAAAGGGTTAGGTAAACTGAAACCATAGAAAAGAGAGTTGAACCTGAAACACTTGTATTTTTCATAGAGTACGCTTGACTTAAATCTTGCAGTTGTGGATTCTTTCAGGTTGTTCTCGCTGAATAGATAATTACCTGAAATATTAACATGAGTTAAGAAGCTGGAAATAACAAAAATGTGAAGTTACTCAGGACAAGCCAGTCAGTGCAGA
>JAHWFP010235206.1:0-40939 GCA_023313725.1 Lithobius niger
TTTTTCTTCTTATCTTTGATCACACAGCGGACCCTCAAAATATTTGACACCAATTTCCGAACACCCTGTATATACTTACACAAGTTCTGCAAAACGGCCATCTGCAGCACAGCAGCAAGCAGGACATACGATGCCATCTCCGCCATCTACCGACGGAACAGCAAATTATAAGAGTAGCAGCCAAGCCCCGCTGAGATAGTAGCTACGGCCGGGCTCATTTTATTATTTTAAATAATTTTTTCGTTGCAATTTCGTAGGCTCCACCCCTCCAACACTTTAAATCTTGTAATTTGGTTTAGTAATTACGGTAAGACATTCAATAGTTCCTAGAGTTTGTTTCAATGCTTTAATTTCAAGTGCATACGTGTTAAATTCAAGTTAAATCCAAAACCAAGAGTGTTAATTTGAAATCCACTAACGTTAAATCCAAGTAGAAAAGTATCAAATTGACGTGCAAAAGCGTTAAACCAAAGTTTAAAACTTGTAATAATTTATGCCAATGTTCTGCTGCAAAAATGCTAAACTCTGAAATTAATTTTGAATCCACGATCGCCAACCCTCTCCAATGTCGGTCGCCATTTGGCCAGTGAAAATCAGCAGTTGGCGACCAGAAATTTAGCCTTACTCGCTAAAATGGCGACTAGCAATAGAGAATGCCACTCAAAGAGGGATATCTCAGTAACCGTACAAGTTAGAGACAAACGTTATGCTCAGATTTATAAGGGCTAAATAACTGCTTTATCTTTATTTATACTGGGGTTAAAGAGAATTTCACAATTTCGTAAATGCATGAATTAGAAAAACCATGCATCGTGCAAGATGTCATTGGTATGTGGCGAGTGAAATTGTGAAACGGCGAGTGCTTTGTAAGGTCTACTGGCCAAGTGGCGACTGCTACTGGATTCACATTCGAGAGGGTTGACGATCGCCAACATCAAAGTTTGCAAACCTTTCAAGATCCCCAGAGCAAGCATGCTGATTGTCCTCGCTGCGGATTGTGCATTTTTAGTTTAATTCCACATGAAGTGTCAAAAAGCTTTGGTTTTTTAGAGCTCTATTTACTATACAGGTTATGCCTTACACGACAGTTGCATGGCATTGTGAGTAAAGTTGTTGCCCTGATCAATGTTTGTTGCTGTGATTAAGCGTTTTGGCAGCCTTAGTTAAGAATGGCTTAAGTTTGTTTGTAAACATGATGATTGCACAATTCTAAAGCTCTCAAGAAATCTGACATACATGTGTTTGAACGTAAAGATCGGTGATTGTTTGCCGAAGTTATTAAAAAATATTCCTTACATGTAACGTACACCCCTAAGCTCGGGTGCAGTTAAAATAAAGAATGTGCGCAATGGTTTTGTAAAAAAAAGCGACCAACCACAGCTTTAAAACAAAACGTTGTAAATTGTGATGCAAGCTTTCAGCTTCCCGGCAGCTGTACTCTGGCAACGCACAATTGGTATAGACATGTATCTGGCAATTGGTTTAGACATGCACCTGTCAATTTGTTTGACATGCACCTGGCAATTGGTTTAGACATGTGAAAAAAATCATATTTTTTAGATTTGTCTTCCACCATCTTACATATTTCAAGGTATCCTAAGGAAAATCCTAAGGTATCCTAAGATGTTCCCCCTCTTATGGGTCGATCCAATATACTAAAATTATACAGAATATTTTTACATACTAGTGTTGGGCGGTACCACACATTTTTCAGACGGCGACCGGTACCAAGCTTAGAACCTCGGTATTTGGTATTCTACAGTACTTACGAATGAGGTGGTATCTGGTATAGATATGGTGCTGTGGTGGCAACACCCAATTTTAAAAATAATAACAAATTTTATTGAAGTGTGTTTTGTTGGTAGGCCTATAGTTTTAATGGAACAAATTTACAGATCCCCCTCCCCGATCTAAGCTTAATGCATGTTTCACGACATATGTGATAAAACAAAATTTCTAAAATAAAAATAAACTTGTAGTTAGGTGCTATCCAAGTAGAAATACAAATATTAATAAACGCTCTTGTAGCAGCAAAGCTATGCAAATTTGACTCCGCTTTTCTGCATTATTTAGAATTCCAATTTTACCTTTGTTGATCTTAACTGATTATTGCAGTACTTTTAGCTCCTTTTTTTCATATTAAAACAATACCGGTGTTAGTATTTAGTACCATTGCATTTTGGGTACTGTGGTACACCGGGAGAACCGGTTTACCACCCAACACTATTACAGACACGGGCTGTAGGTTAGCTACGATTTGAACTAGATGAGTGTTTGGCATTTTTCTTGTTATTTGGCAAGATGTGGGTTTGAGCCTGGCATAGTGTTTGAGCTTGGCTTAGGCCCATGGCATAGGATTTAGTAACTCGGTAACTGAGAGTCCTTACCTGTCGAAAACTTTTCATTAAGCGTCAGAAGTTAATAAAAAATTTCTGAAAATGTACCTTTTCTGAGTTGCGAAGCCCGGGGTGCGTTAGTTTTGTAAACTGGATAAAATTTCTCACGAATTTTATGGACTTTTCCACTTTGTCGGGTGATCCTGCCAAGTTAGTCCCGTGCATGCAGTTATTGATCACCTTACTCTATGCTGTGTGTGGATTGGGAGCGCACCAAATATTTCGTCCATATTTGGCCGAATAATGAGACTTGTTTTGCATTTGGCTGAAAAAGGCTGCTGTATTGAGATTTTGTGACAATTGGTCAATTTTAATGTTATGTAATTTTTTAATATTTAGCCGAGTGATGGGGAGATTTTTTTTTGGCGGCCTCTTCGGCCGAGTAATTGTTTTCCCTCTGCAGCTTCACAGCAGCGTAATGTCGAAAATCCAGACACTTGGGTGACCCTCAGAACTTGTAGGCGAATAAGCCAAAGGAAAAGTGCAGCAGCATGTGATATAAATTTGTGCGTACGATTTACTTCGCAGGGCAGGATCCGCACAAGGTGCTTGGAAATTGTTGATGACGTCCTTGAATTTATTTTTTTTTTATCGTAATTTTTAAAAAATAATACCCAAGCTTTGAGCACGATAACGACAAACTTGCCATTTGTATTAAATGACTTGTATGTTTGTCGTAAAATGTTGCTAGGTTGCCTTGTAAACTTTGTTGCGCCGTGCGTTTTCATTAGTTGTTTGCTACGGTATTAAAACAAATCTGGGAAAAAAACTGAAAACAAAACTGATGCGAAAAAATATGCGGAAAGAAAATCCTAAGCGGAAAAAAAACTTTTCTGGTGAAATTCCTTACCTTGCATGGTGAAATTCGAGCTAAGGCTTCTGACCTAACTTAACTTACAAGAACAACTGTACGAAACAAATTAATTTCTACTCCTTATTTTTTCCACGTGCACGGTTAAAATGTGAACATTTTCGCGTTTGGTGAGATGTCTGTTGGATCTTCCCCCAAAACGAGGCCCTGGTTGAAGCTGAGCAAGCCTTATTTTAGTAACTTTGTTGATTTATGTGTCCTTGAAAAAATTGTATAGGTTTTGGTAAACACCTTGAAAAATTGTGCTGGTTTTGAAAAAAATATCCCTCATAGTGCTTGAATTTTGCATGTGTGATCTTGTGCGAACCCTGAAAGGCTAAAAGATATTTTTCGATTGTGGAATCCATCCTTTACCCTACAGTAACAGTATACAGGCACAAGCCAATTCTTTGCTTGAAAATTAGCTGACTCATTTCCACCTTAGTGAAACTGGTTGAAATTAAGATAGTTCCAGATAATGAATTGACGGATTTAATTTTACTAGGCTAGTATCAAATTCCACTGAGGCCAAACAACAAAAAAAATGGTTTGGTCTGCGTTACCCGACCGACCCTATTTTTACGAGCTGACCCTAAACTTTTTTTTTCATCCAATGGAAAAAAAAATCCCCCTCCCTATTTTGACGCTCCATCCTACGATACAAAATTGGTTCAAGTGCTACCTGGAAAAAGGAAAAATACTGCTCCGTTAACATGAATGTATCTTTATTGCATAAAAAAATATTAAATCGCAATTTTTGAAGTAAAGACTTTCTGATTTAGTAACAAAAAAAAAGTGTAAGAAAAAGAATTTTCCGAACGACCGACCCTATTTTTTTTTAACAGCGTAACGCAAATCAAACAATTTTTTTATTTGGCCTGACTTGTAGTTGTAGGGGTTGGATGTACGTTCTATTTGCCCCCAGAGGTACTGCATTTTGTATCGTGTTCATTGGTAATGAACACACAAACGGTTAAGATAGCTTTTCGGAAGAGCGAGTTGTTTATTTTGATTGCCAACAGCTCGATCTTGTAACTGGTTGGCATGAGTGGCTACATATATGGAAAATCTTGTATAACTTTTGACATGTGAGGGACCAGAGGAACAGTCAAAAGAGAGAATTACACATTAAAATGAGTAACTACTGTATGCAGTTGAGACTCTTTGGACAGGTTACCGGGACGCTTTAGGTTGTTACCGACTTAATGTGACACCATGGGAACATTTTCCATACACGAGCGGCTACTTTTTAAATGTTTTTTTTTTGTTGTTGTGATAAATATTTTTTCCACAATTATAATCAGAAGTATAAAATATTGAACCACAAACTCGGTGGCAGCCATTTTGGCGTGGTTGTATTTTTGATGACGAAAACCACTTCATGTGTCAAAAACTGTGCAACAACAGTCAAACACTATCAAAAAACGAATAAATTCAAGAGTGAATTGCCCGAATTCAATCAATATGTTACAAACATGGTAGTGTTCCTAATTTTAAATTTAATAAAGGCATCTTAAACAGTAAGAAACAATTTCAATGGAGAAACTGATTAGCCCTAATTAAATCTAATTGTATACAAACATGCTGTGGCATAAAGGTGTCACAAAATTAGTCAACCATGTTTCCAGTAAACAGGTTGTAATAGTCACAATTTTCTTATTTATTTGTTAAGGTTTTTTTGGGGTGGGGTGAAATAAAGTATTTTCACCAGTTTTCGATTGGCGATGTGTCAAAAACCCATTTTTTTTTACACCATGGTTAAACGCATGGTAAAAACCGGATAAAACCTGTCGCATGTCAAAAACTTGTCAACCTTGCATTTTGGCTCTTGATACTTGGTAGATGTACATATCGTAGTAAAAAATGGAGTTAAACTAATTAAACGGAAGAACAAACACCAAAACTCTGTAAACAAATTAGCAACGTTAGGAACAATGGTTTCTGTACCTCTTCATAAAGATAGTACTTTGAGTGCACAGGCCAAACCAAGTAAAAAAAATTGATAGAACAAAACAACACACAACACTGACAAGCTAACAAGGACATAATAAAAACTGTTCGGTAACTCGAAATCAACCTCGTACAGTATTGCGAACAAATACCTACAACTAGCTGTACCCCCGGCGTAACATACTCTGGTCTAGCCGGTTCCCGCGTATCTAAGTCAAACACTTACTGGGTAGCACGAAATGAAAATAACTTCAAGGCCCCCAATCTGTCCCCTCCCCGCCTCCCCCCCTCTCCTCACATTTCCCCCGTGCATGGTCAACTTCCCCCCCCCCCCCCTTGCGCCTACTCACTGGTAGCCCTTTCCCCTCTCCACTACCCCCCCCCCCTGAATTCCCCCATTGTGTGGTGTGAATGTCCCCACCCCCATCGCTGCTCCCCCTCCCTTTGAACCCCTGTTGTTTGGTTTTCGTAGGGAAGTGTCTTTTTGCAATGGAGGACGCTGCTGTTATGTTGCTGAATTGACTGTGTCCGTTCTGACACCAAGTGCAATAAATGCAGCAACGATCGTGCAGACATTCATTGGTTCTCAACCATTTTTGAATGCTCTCCCTGATTGTTACAGGGCACATTCATTGTAACGCACACACTAACGTTTGTTACTGATTGTTATGCACACACTTCTGATGATTTTGCTCAGTGCCACCCAAGCCTTTTGTATATATAGATATATTTTTCATGGACCATTTGTATTACTAGCTAGAATGGGTTCCTGCATAAACTGGATGTCTCATTACTCCATTGTTAACGACTAACATTCCGTGTAGCAGAATCAGAGCGACGCGCGACGCTACGTCGCAGTACGGCTGGCAGTGTTGCAGTACGATTTATCCAGCACTTTTTTCTTTCATGGTCTTCTTTTGCGATAATTTCGCCAAAAATTTACCGATTTTGACGTTCAAATACACCATTTTAACCCTTTTTTTGAGAGCTTTTGAATGGTGCTATTGTCATGATGATAGGTTTGGTCGTTCTCAAGTTGTTTAGCAAAAGCAACCTACAAAGATCTAGAAAAAAAATTCTCGCAAGAAACTTGTTCATGAATCAAAATGGGCCTAACTCAGAATTTTGCACCACGCAAAATTCCATCTTCACACGCTTCTTGCCACCCGCAGACACCTCTCTCTTCCCGCAGACCGTTTTTAGTTTGCAAAAAGCTTTTCATTGGTGAGGGGGAAGATTTAATGTTTCACTTTAGCCGTTTTGAGCTTCCTACTGTTCACTACAATTAAATCATTATGTAAAGGAAAAATGCTTCTCCCCCCCCCCCCCCCCCTAGAAAAAAAAAGATGAAATAATAGATTAACTGAGAAAAATCCCAAGTCCAACATTTATTTTGTTATTTTTGAGAAAAAAAAGTTTAAAGCAGACCGTCTAGACCTAACCCAGATCTGATTCTTGAAAAGTGGGTCCTGTGTTTTGATTGCTTTAAAAAGAACCTTGAAAAAAAATACCAATTTTAGATCTGTGTAGGCAAGATGCACTAAGAAACGAAAGTTGATATTTTGCAAGTTCTTTTTCAAATGTTTCGAAAAAATTTAGGGAAAAATTTGCATTTTTTTGTTTTAATATTGGTGTTTAGGCTACACATTTCCCAGGTCACATGATGAAATTTGATTACGTTCCAAGTTACGAAAAAATGTTGGACCTAATAACGTGCACTTAGTGGTGCGTTGCTTGTTGACCACCAAATTTAAATAAACATGGTAACCAAGCTCGGCAAACCCCAAATTTCCAAAAGTGCTGAAAAATGGCAGTTTCCAGAACTTGAAATGTAATCGAATTTCAGCATGTAACCTGGAAAATGTGTAGCCTAAAATTATTTATTTTTGTGCAGGTTCTTAGGGGATGGCCATACTCATCATCATTGTTTTCAAATTTTTTAACCTAACGTGGGCAACACAGCATACTAACTGCTTTTTGCAGCCGTGTTGACTTTTCTGTGGTAGAGTATTGTATCTTTGCTGCCTGCAGGGAGTGTCTCTTGTTGTATTCAGACAAATGAAAGCAAAATAACGTTTCCCTTCGTTGCTATGTAAACCCCTTGAAGGTGAAGACCAGCCTGACACTCCTTGCCGTGTTAACATAACATGGTAAGGAGTTTCATGCTGATGTTCATCTCTAGGAGATTTACATGCCGTAAGCAAACGAGGACTAATAGCGACAACGAGCTTTGATTGGCGGTTGTGTTCCTACGTAATCTGCTTCGGCCAGTCAAAGGCGATTGTCGAGTAGCTCGAGCTTGACAAGGGAACATGTCCCATCTCATAACATAATTGGAAACCACGAGGGAGAATTGCAAGGCCAAATAAGGCGCCACACTACGAAAGCGCAGTGAGAAGTGGAAAACCACGAGGGAGATGTTGAAAAATGGCTAACGACGTGAATTCCTTACGACCCATCCGTCCTACCATACATTGTGAAGGATAGTAACCACTGGGAAGGTGGGGGTGTGGGCTTGACAAACCATTACTCGTTGTTGCTTCAGAGGCCTCATTGTAGGTTCTTTTTTTTTGCGGCAAATAAAGGTAGGCTATTCTTGAAGAACTGTTAATCTGCTGCTGTTAGTTTGCTGGCGAATGTTTAGGCTATCTTTGCCAGTATATGGTAAAATTGTGATGAAATTACTAGGACTAGAAAATCCTGTTAAGCCACTGAGAAACTTTGTCAACGCCAGCCACTCTACGATAGTGCATGAACGCTGTTCTGTTTGAAAGTACAAGTAATATATTAGGCATATATTCTGAACGCTGACTCAATGTCGAATTCGTGTAGAGTATTGGGAAGAAATCGGGTGGTGATTGACACCAAATGCGTTTGGGATATGGGTTTTGTGTAAAAGCCTAATTTATTCAACTTCGTTTGAAAAAAAGCTTGCTTCCGTGTAACTGAGTGTTGATTTTTATAATGATCAGTGATGATATTCTGCCACCGTTTAGTTGATTTGCTCCCTCTTTCTTTTATTTTTTTTACAAATTATTAAAGTTGTATTAATTTTTGAATAAAGTCGCATGGACCTGTTGTTAGGCTTAAAATGCGTGGGAAAACAAACCTAAAAATTGAGGCAGCTTTTCCATTTCTCTCCAATATATATTTCTTTGTTGCCAAAACATCTTTAACCTGATAATTTAGCATTACATTCCCCGAGGGAATGTAATGCTAAATTATCAGGTTAAGTATGTTTTAGGCACAAAGAAACCATTTCTAGCCGGCCTGGCTGGGGGCCGGCAAAATGTTCTTTTTTTTACTCCGTGACGCATACCCGATTTGTATAATTTGTGAAAAGCGAATTAGTCTATTCGCCAAGGCAACAATCATAGTAACGAGTGGTAGCGAATAGCATATGCTATTTCCTCATCGCAAACGTGTTACAGCTTCTGCATTCTCTAGTAGCCTTCATTATGTTGCCTGATTTTTTTCTGTACATTTCTTAGTTGCCAAAAAAGAAGCGTAAAGAAGGAAAAAAAACGTACGGGCTTCATTTTGGTACTTTGGACGTCAACGAGTTTTATTTGCAGACCAACTGTTATAGAGAGTTAAAAGTTACCCAAGATTTTTAAAAAAGTGCGTAGCTATTAAAAAGACTAATTGAATTGCCCTGATCATCTTGCACAATTTCCCTTTGGCTTATACTGCTTGACGACGCGGTTGAGTTTTACATCTATTGTCTGTAATGGTTTGTGTGGTCCACTAAGTTCAATGGCTACTCGCCTCGATGAAGTAGCCTATTAACAATTATAACGCTAGTAGGCGTTGTTTCCCACTGATTCCCGTTCCCCCACGTTCCAGCTCTGTCTTCTAGTAGTTGCCTGCTCCCCATGTACAGCCGAAGTATTGATTGATGCAGAAACTTGCGCCACCAATATTAGAGGCAAACAGCTACGCAGCTCCGGGTGGCTGTTACCATGGAAACCGGAGGATAGTTGGGATGGGTGGAGACCTGCCGCCTACTACTCTCGCTCTTTCGTTTAGTTTAATTTTGAAGCTGTCTTGTGGTGGTAGGAATGGCTACGCGTAAAACATTTACATTGACATTTGTCTGCGAGTAGGGCCTATGTGAATGGTAAAGTAAGAAAATTTAAATTTGTAAAAAAAAAATAAAAAAGGAGTTGGAAAATTAAACTAAATTCAATGTGCTTGTGGAATTTTGTTTTTCATGATGGATGAAATATTAGATGTGTCTTCTTATTTGCTTAAACTGGGAGAGAATACAAGTTGCGCTATGTTTGTATTTGAATTATTTGGAATTGTATTTTTAAAATTGCAAAAAAATTTGCATTTGATCAACCGCTTGGGGAGGGTAGGGCAATGTTAGTCTCCATTCTCCCAGACACATTGTATCATGCGCCCACGTGCCGTGTCTGCACATAAGACTCGAAAGTAGAGTTTTAAATCTTTAAACAGCCCTTGTAAAGCTGAGCATAACGTCGCAAACCGTCCGTCTCCAACTTGCACGGGTCTCGAGATATCCCTCTTGAGTGCCATTATCTATTGCCAGTTGCCGTTTTAGCGAGTAAGGCCGAATTTCAAGTCGCCAACTTGATTTCCATTTGCCAAATGGCGAGTGGCGACCGACATTGGAGAGGGTTATTTCCTAGACTGCCATTTTTTTTCTGGGTTGTTGTGATTTAACCCAGCCCAATAAAAACCGCTGGGTTTTTTCACAAAAAATCTACATGAAAAACCTTAGAATTAACCCAGTAAGTGGCTTTTTTCTAATTTGGATGGTTTAAAAGGACATAAATCCTTCCGGTATATCGTGCGAACCGATGAGATTGCAGTTGGCAACATTTACACAGGTTAGAGTTAATGTCGCCAAATCACCTCGCACGCAAGAAAAAATAAAAAAAAATGAATGTGTTGGCAACATTTACATATGTTTGAACTAATGTCGCAAAACAGCGATTTATGTTCATGCAGGAAAGCCAACAGCGATTTATGTTCCTTTAAGCTAGCAATTGAAAAATGTTCGGAGATCAGGTTTTTCAACAGTTGATCTTGACTGGCCCAGATACTTAGTTTCGCGTGGGGGGGGGGCCCCCCCCCAAGATGCCACTTAACTTCAGAATTAGAGAGGGATGGAATGAACGAAAAATGTATAATAATCACACTTCCTAGTAAACTAGCAATTCATTAATCCCAATCCCGGATAGACAACTCAATTCTAATCATAAGCAGAGTTGAAACTGAGCTGAGTGCATAAAACATTAAAAATAATGCAGCAAACAGTAAACAACAGAAAAACTTTACGAATCCCGAAAAAAAACCCGGAAAAGCCCCCCAAAAACCCAAAACAGCTCAACCGGGTTTGGAAATAACCGCTATGTTTTCTCGTTCCTGTGCGAGGTGTTGTTTGTGCTGGTGGCTCCCTCTGTTGGTAGGAAGAAGAATGTGGACACAGGAAAGCCTGCCATTTTTGGCAGAAGCCTGAAGCCAGCGCTGTAGTCACTAATTTGGTTGCATCTTGGAGCAAAACTTCTTGGGCGCTCACCAATGGGATTTTTTGCATTCTGAAAATGCTGCGTAGACTCGAGGGCTCCGAGATGTTGGCTGAAGCGAGAATTTGAGTTTAGCAATACCTTGGTGCAGTTCCATGCAATGTTATGGTTGGCTTTCATGCAATGCCAGGTGATGCCACTCCTTTTATATCTTTTTTTTTCTTCTTCTGGGTTCATATGTTCAGGACTCGAGTGCAAACTCGCCTCTGTCTCGCCTACATATGCTTCGTCTCAATCAACCCTTGTGCAGATCTGGGAAAAAAAAACACCCCTAGGAAAGAAAATCCCTAGGAAAAGACGCCCCAGGAAAACATGCCCCCAGTTGGGGAAATGGTTTCCTGGTTTGCATCTCCCGGTTTGCCCCATCCTTAATAACGCACTCATCCACAGAGAAAACAGTTCAAGACCATCCGTATATCAGGCAAAAACTACTTTTCTCGAGAGAGGGTATCCTGTGAGAATGATGAATCACGAAACCAAAAAGGCTTGGGGACTCGCAAAAATGAGAACATTACGAATACTCAGAGACCAGACCAACACATAGAGTATCTAACCTACCTGCCAGGGAAGAGTGATAGGATCCTAAGCCGCCAAGGAATTCAATGCTGACTGAAACACTCTGCTAATTTAAAGAAACTTCTCTGGACACATCCCCAGTCATCTCCGAACAAACCTTCCTCCAACCTCTGCCACCCCCACCATCCCCACTTCCACCTGCTCTATTCCTCAGCCCCCCCCCCAACTGCCTCCCACACGTGGCAAGAAACTGATGCCAACGCCAACCACTTCCTAGGTCTCCCCCACAACCACAAGCAATAGCATTGCCACCAACTGAAATCTGTTCCCTTAGCAAGGCAGTGTGCAAAGTACCATGTCAACAATGCGAAAACATTCCTCAATTTCCGCCATGATTACGTGCTCCAACAACACCCCGAGCTAAGGCTTTCCTTATGGACCGCGCACAACACCTAGAGAGGACGCGTGGCGTGGCGTTTGAAAGGAATTTTGCTGCCTATCCGCGTGAGCTTGTTCGTTTACGTCAAAAGCTCACAGGGGAAGGCACGAGCGATTCGTTCGTCCCACGCGCGGTCCCCCGATCTGTTTGGATTAGAAAAAAGCCGCACCTCGCATTGCCGGCCGCGGGAGCCGGGTCCGTTGAGTTGCATTCTGGGATTGAAAATGGCTGACCACGTACTGGCGCTTACGAGTGGCCACTTCGCTGCTTTCCTGGATGCAAAAGCCTGCACATAATTTAATAATTAGCACGTGTTTGTTCTAATACAACAACCGCCAACCTTCTCGTGCTGGTATATTGGGTAGCTTGCGCCACATTGTCTGATTCGCATAACGTCCTATATTGTCGAGTGAGCATCGTGTTTCTCTTTAAGCTTCCGCTCAAAACGGCATAAACATAAAGGCGATTTGGAGCTCGCGGTCCGCGGATGCAACAGCCAACATGCGGCTGGGCGAACTGCTTGTTTTTCTACACTGCGTAAACTTTCGGCATCCCCTTAGGCATTAGGTTTTCTCCATGAACGCAGCCTAAGAGTGTGGACAGGTACACGAACCACATGTTCATGGGGGATGCACAGGGAATAAGTGGTGGTGTCTTCGAAACCCTGAAAGCCTGGCACCCCTGCTTCGACTTCACAGTGAAGGTCCATTTCCTTGACTTCCTGATGTACAGTCATGAACAAGAACACGTCCTTACATGGCAACCATTATCGAAGATTAACAGACCAAACGCCTAATTGCCCTACCATTCAGCCTCAATCCCCCCCCCCCCCCCCCTACCATTCAGGACTTGACCACACAACTACTACATACTATCCTGAAGAACGAGATGAGGAGAATCAAGATCTGCTCTTGCAAGGACGAGGATACCCAGAGACATTTTCTCCTAGGAAAAGAGAAGTTTATGAATTTCAGTTATCTGGCAAAGCTGGTCAAAAGGACGCTATTGCAGCAGTCCAAAACGACCGAAACCAGCCCACGCAAGTGGTCACTCTTCGGAAGAGCGACCAAGTGAAACGAGTGCTTGTTAACAACAAAATAGAAAGTAACATTGTTAGTATTTTGGTCTTGCATTTTGGGTACTGTTTTTGGATTCAAAGCAACAGATCATGAGATCACGTTTGCATCTACTGCACGTTCCTGCAACGGCCTTCCATTAATATTTTCCTGTTATAGGTAAAGTTTGGCGGCCGTTTGAATTTTTTTATCCAGGCAGCCCTTTACTGTACCTTGGTGGATTAGATTGCACATGTTGCAAATTTTAGTTCATCCTGCGAGTGAAAGTAAGATAAGGGGTATTATTTATGAAAGCCATTGCGCAACTGTTGTGTTTTGTGTGTAATAGTCCAGTAAAATTAGGTAAAAAACGGGCCAATAAAGGAATTAATGAGCAACAAGCTACAAATTTGTGGGATGGTCTCGGGTGGCGTGCTCCTGAAATCCGACCATTGCATATTGGGAAAATGGCCACCATTTGGCCCCAAAACACACGTATTCTTTTTTTCCTCCCAAACCATTGCCCCTACAAGAAAATCACCTTCATACATACCTTAAGAAAAATAAATTTGTAGCCTTTTTTTGTTTCTACAAACATTTTGCTAAGTGCAACAGTTTGGTTAAAAATTGACCTGGTAGTGCAATTTTAGCCATTGAGCAGCACTACAAATGGCAAAAAATGTAGATTTTTTTCAAGTTTCCTCCCAAAATGTTGCTTTAACTTAAATATCTCCGAGGAATATCTGTGTTTGTTTGAAAAGGTATTTAAATTATCAGGATAGTATAGGTGTATCACCCCATGGATTTATCACCAGAAATGGCTTCCAGCAGTTCTTTTGATTTGGCTAATGAGTTTTTGTAGTGGACATAATGCTTCTTTTTAAATGCTTTTTTTCTCACTAAATTATTCACACTAAACTGAAACGAACTGGTAAAGTCCTTTCTTTATTAACTATGCACAGAACAGTAAAAATTTGTGAAGAATCATTCCAGTGAATAGTACATAACTTTAATCCAGTTATATGTGTCATAAAGTCTAATGAATAACAGGCAAGTCCTCTAATAGCCCGATATAGTCATGCTTAGGATGTTTTAAAAGGTGGGGATCTATTCTTTCCCTCAATCCTAACTGAAATTGTTTAGCTTAGGTAGGGACCGTTGTACACCCATTTGAAGGTGAAGCGGTAATGGCATGGGGGCGAAAGCGTGTACGTTGATTTTCGAATTCAAAGTGCTCTTGCGAGCCCTCTAATATCCCGAAATGGACATGCTTTGGATTTTCTGAACGGTGGTGATATATTATTTCCATCAATCCTAACCGAAATTATTCAACTGAGATATGGACCTTTTTACAAGTATTTAAAGGTAAAGCGGTAAAGGCGAAAGTGAATGTTGATTTTCTAATTCAAAGTGCTCTTGCGAGCCCTCTAATAGCCCAAAATGGACATGCTTAAGATTTTCTGAAAGGTGGTGATCTTTTCTTTCATCAGTCCTAATTGAAATTGTTTAGATTAGATGGGACCGTCATATACCTATTTTAAGGTGTAGCTGTAATTGGTGTAGCGGTTATTTTGTAGGGATCGACCGATACAGAAAAATACCGATCCGATCCGATACCGATTTTCCCCTCACACGCCGAGCCGATTCAGATCCGATACACCGATACAGATATACCGATACCGATTTTCCAAAAAAAAATTATAATGAGTCAGAAAGTCAAATGCATACTTCATCATTATGAAACTGGTGTTCAAGAAAATTAAATTTCTAATTTTTTTTTCTCGGTGGTGGCAGATCCGCAAGTGGTCCTTCGACTGTAAAAATAACCCAGCGTACACTGCAGATAGGCCTAATCCCAAGAACCCCTGCCCTGAATCTGGCAATGCACACACTTTGAATTCACTAAGCTGCTGTGCAGATGATGTCGTGGGATACATGCAATGCTATGCAGGAAAGTTTTCTTACAAGCTAGGTGGAGTAGCCAGCGTGCATGGAAGTTGGTCGTATCGGCTAAAATATCGGTAAATAAACACCGATACAGATCCGATACCGATACACTAAAAATACCGATAATATCTGTAAATACCGATACCGATATTAATATCGGTCTATCCCTATTATTTTGTGTTGTTTAGCACGCCACCTGAGACCATCCCACAAGCCATAGCTTGTTGCTAATTAATTCCTTTTCCAACCCAATTTTACCAATGTTGATTGGGCTGTAATGCAGAATTTGGAAAGCATGAAACACATGCCATTGCGTAATGTAAGAAAAAAGTTCTTGTTTCATTTCAGTAACTAGAACCTGAAATAGACATTGCACCGTGTCCAATTTTTTACTTCCTACTAAAAAAATATGGGCTGCATCTTGCTAACTCTTCGAAGTAAAGTCTTTCATGTGGGGAATTTAAAAAAAAAAAAGAGGTTTGACGTCCATCTCTGGTAAAGCACAAATTGGAAATCAACCTTGTTTCCATGGCAACCAGAGAAGGGATGTTGGTGTAGTAAAGACACAAATGATTGGAGTTTTTCGGAGCCCAGTTTTTTTTTCTTCGGCGTCTATTGAGGTTGCCCTCGCTATTCTTTTATGCTTCTCTCCACACTATTAGCCCCAGACTCGTTTTTTTCTCTTTTTTTTTTTTTTAGGCTGCCGTATCCTAGGTTTTAGAGTCTGTCGAGAAAGGTCAATAAATGTAGCCTACCCTTAAAGCATATTCACATTCGAACCTAATATTTATACGTTGCTAGCTTTAGTTTTTGCCAGATTCTGTCTATTCTTCTATTTTGAAACACATTTCTTGCTCTCCCTATTCTAATTAAATGTGTTTGTGATGATGATAAGAGCATTGTTTAGCATTTAATATTTTTTTTCTCCGGGGATATTTGTCACTACACTGAAATATTACTGTACATTTCTTTAAGCCGTTCTTTTGGCATGCATATTTTTGGGGCATAGGCCTACCTAGAATTGAAGTTCAGGATAATACTCGAAACAAATAATATGGGCTGCTGTACTTGTTAAGCAGAAAGCCAGGGTTCAAAGTTGTTTTATCTGTGTTTGATTTTTTAGTGATTTGTGAAAAGCAACGCTTTAGCCACTTCTGTTGTTTGTGATGGCTGTAGCTGGTCTTGCTAGAGCTTAGGTTTGTTGCTTGATGACTTATCATCTGATTGTTGATTGGACAGGGGACCCTGCCAAAGTTCTTACCAATCAGAGCCACTCAGGGTAATTGCAGGCTTCTTCAGAGGTTGTGATATGTATCCTGATATTATCTAACCTCCACCCCTTGTGATGATCGCAGATGGTTTGCTTTGAACCCCAGATTTTTTCTCGCCCCTTACCATAGTTCTGTGAACTGGTTCGTCTATATGATGAGATATAGGCCTACTTTACTTCGGATGGCAAAGGATGTAAGAATTTTAAAAAGTTATCAAGAAAAATAAATTATTCAGTAACTAGTATTTTAACATTCATTCCTATATTACTGGGCATTGACTAACAAATCCCGGTTGCGAACATTGTGAAGACTTGGTTGTTGATATATTTCATTGATATCATAAGATCGTGATGAAACAAAAATCAAACCAGAAAGGCCCGTTCTTACTGCTTGCAATGATGAATCGATCTCGCTGAAAATTTGTAATTGCTATCACTATGCATGCCCTGTTCAAAATCTACGAAGGGGCCTACTGAAACTTTTTATATGGAAATTACGCATATGCATGATTCTGGTATTTGTTTAAAAAATGTTAAGTGGCATTTAGACGTATTTCATTAAAGAATGTTGTACGTGTACGTTTTAAAATATTTTTATCGTAAATCCTAAAAGCCACAGTAAGATCTTTAGCAAAAAGCATGTCTCAAAACTAAACTTTTCGTGTGTGAAAATTTTCTACAACTAAAGCACAGTTGGTTTCAAAGACAAGGTAGCTCTGCATTTTATCTATTATTGATTAAAGAGGAGTAGCCTATTTTTTCATCTCCTAATTTTGTTTCAAAGGTAGTGGTAGGATATTAATTTAGCAAGTTCTGGATGGAATGTGCCGACATGCCAATATAAGTTCTTGCCAGAATTTTGGTAAAGAAAAAAGGCTTATACCCTGGAAAAAATAATAGGGTAGGCCTATCTGTATTTCAAAGGAAGTTCTGCCTTAATTGCAGTACGGGGCAGATTGGACCTGTATACCACTGACATGGTACCTGCACCATTTTATGCAGTATACTGTCATTAACAGTTCTTAATTACCACATTTGCTTATAAACCTATTGGTTCCCTAGACACCAAAGCTAAATTAACCAATAATGGAAATTTTCTTTGGATGGTGTCAATAAGTAGGTGAAAGGAAAATTATACCGAAGTAAACTTTGAAGGTAATGGCTTACGTAGAAGGATAATTATAAAATTATATTAAAGGAAACTTTCAAGGTAATGGTCAGGGTGAAAAAAAAATTATAAAATTATATGGAAGTAAACCCTGAAGTTATTAGTCAAGGTGAAACGAAAATTACACGGAAGTAAAATTTGGCCGAGGTATGTGAAATTATTAAATTATGTGGAACTAAACTTTGAAAGTAATGGCTGAGGTGAAAGGAAAATAATGAAATTATATGGATTAAACTTTGAAAGTAATGACTGAGGTCAAAGGAAAATAAATTATACAATTATATGGATTTATCTTTGAAAGTAGTGACCGAGGTGAAAGAAAAATTGTATGGAAGTAAAAAACCAAGATGAAAGGAAAATTATATGTATTAAACTTTGAAAGTAATGACCGAGGAAAAAAGAAAATGAAAAAATTGTATGGAAGTAAAATAGGAAGGTATTGACTGAAGTGAAAGACAAATTATGAAATTATGTAGAAGTAAACTCTGAAGGCCGAGGTGAAAGGAAAATCATACAATTCTGTTGAAGTAAACTTTGAAGGTACTGGCAGAGTTGAATGGAAAATTGTTAAATTATTTGAAGAAAACTTTGAAAGATTTTATAAAACTGTACGGAAATAAACTGAATGTACTAGTCAAGGTGAAAGGAAAATTATAAAATTATATGAACGTAAACTCTGAAGGTATCTACCGTGAGGTAAGGAAAGTTATGAAATTATATGGAAGTAAACTGTAAAAGTAATGGCCAAGCTGAAAGGAAAACTATATGTAGGCAAAATAAACTCTGAAGGTATTAGATGATGTGAAAGAAAAATTTAAAAATTATGTGGGAGTAAACTGGAAGGAACGGGCTTAGGTGAAAGTTAACTATAAAATTATATGGAAGTAAACTCTGAAGGTCTTGGCTGAGGTGAAAGGTTAATTATGAAGGAAAACATTCACTTCAAGCTTATTTTTCTAGCTGGGTTCTGTAGATAATGTAAATTTTTTTTTATTCTGTTCCGTACATATCTGAAGAGACCCATGAATTTTGAGTAGAATATATATACTCAAGCTAATAAGGAAAAATGTAAAACCATTTTTTCTAATGAAAGAATGAAGGGTATTTTAATAATTACTGTACTCTTAATCATGATTTGTAAAATAGTTGCACACTGTCAATGTGTAACTAAAACAAGAAGCGGCAAAAGCGTGGAAGCTTTCTGCACTGTGCTTGGTCAGTGTTGCGGACTTTATTCGTTGCTACAGTATTGATCTGGCGCGTGAATGAATTGCTGGAACATTCCTACTGTGTGGCCGATAGGAGAAAAGCTGAGCGACTAAAGGGTTTCTGGGGTAACATACAGAAAAAAAAAACAAAGTTGGCTTAGCCGAGACTACAGACTGTTCGGTTGTCGTTGTATAAAAGTATATGCTGAAATTTGTTAGCTTTTATCGATTATTAGACTGTTAAAAGCTGTAGGAGGTGGTATAGTGTAAAATAATATCGTGTTACTCATTTTCATGTTTCTTTGTGACTTCGATGTACCACTGTTATCGCCGATTACCGGTGTTCGTTAAGCAGGAATTCTAGTAGCCCATGTGCCTTAAATTCTTTCCCCCTGGAAATTGCTAGATAGTCGTCTCCTACTAAATTTCATACCAAATCTAATATCGGGAATACAGTGAAATCGTTTGGTATATTGCATGATCAGCAAAAAAAAAAAAAAACACACTACTCGGCTGTACACATTATTTTTTACAAGTAAATTTGCCCTTGTCTACATAAAACTATATTTTTGTTTGCCATGAACTATTTAAATAAACTGGAAAATCGGCAACCGACGATTACAGTGGTGATTGAAAGACATCTTGGTAAAAAATTAACTCTAGCACCACCTTTGAAACTAGTATTTATTTAGTCTACTTGAATTTTCGAGGATTTCCACCGATCCTCTTCATCAGAATACACACAAAAAACTTATCACTAAAACTACCGTTGCATGCTGCGGCTACGAGAAAATTTATCTGCTCATGCGCTGTACTACCACTGATCTTTAAGCGTGATTCAAGGGGTCTTCTCGATCGCTCTGCTGGTTAATTTCTTACCAAGATATTTAAATAAAAAAATTACCGACCACAAATAAAGAAGAAAAGAGTTGGTAGTATCATACCGTACTTTCGGATACCACCAGTTATAGGTGGAACTTGGGACAGCTGATTAAATGGAGTGTAAAACCATTTGTAAACAATGTCACATCATATGTGTCATTTTATGTGACATTATTGCGACTGACTGCTCCAGTTCAACCTTTTTGGTGTGATGTCGACGTTGTGGGTGGACAAACGGGTGAAGAAAAAGCTATCAAGTCGCACAAACCGGAGCTGGGTTTACAGCCCCTTTACTTTTCCTGACACCTGAGTGCATTCGTTATTACGTACGGTTAGGATATTTCAATTTTATCTTGTGTAAATTGGCAGGGCTAGGGAAAAAATAAAATGAAATAAAAAATATGTAACCAAATCAGATTTTGAAACAAGATTTTTGTGATTTTCATTCAGACTAAACACTGTTTACTTATAGAGGGTGTAACTGAAAGGTCTGGTCAAACTTTCAGGGTCCATGATCAAAAATAAGACTAAAACGTTTTATGTACATGGTTTTAGAACTGCACCCGCCTTTAGTTACAGCCCCCCCCCCCCCAAAGTTAGGTATTAAACATTGAATTTTCATACATAATATCCCAAGAGCTAAGGAAATTATTGCTGATTTTTTTTCAAACCGAGGGTTTTGGCCCCTATAAACTCACGAGTGGTATTTAGGCAGACATTAATTTCACGAGTGTGCAGCACGAGGAAAATATCAGCCGATAAACAACACGAGTGAATTTACTGGGCCAAAACTCAAGTGTTGAAAAAAATTGATAATTGCTATAACGCGCAGGTATTAAGTTAGAGAATTTCTCGTCATTTTTTCTATATTTTTCACTCTCAATTACGCAGAATTAAAAATTGTTGAAAGTCGCAGCTGTTCTCCAAATATCGACGTGCCGATTTCGCCACGCCGCCAGGAATAAAATTGATTTTCATGTCTCATTGGTGCACACCTCCAAATATTTTTACTTTAATTAAACAATTTGGTAATAATAAATTAGTAAATGTAGTACATACTTTGACTTTTTATAAAATTGCAAGAATAATAAACAATGAAATATGTACTACAGTGGAGTGTAAGTAATTGCAAAATGACACTGAATTTATTGCTAGGTTACGTTAGGCCTAATGGCGCAGTGAAGCTCCTCCTGCTGGTAGCGGCTTCAACGTGTGACTGCTGGCGTTGCTAGGTTGTCCAAACGAATGACACATTGCAAATTTAGAAAGAAAGGCTGCCTAGGTTGTCTTTGGTAGGAAAATTCATACTGCTATTTGAAATGAATGCATCAAACATATCGTAACACTTCCAGAAGAGCATGAAAGCGCTCACCGTGTTTTGCATTACAGTGCGTCAACCAATGATAGCGACAGGTTATTCCCTTACTGATACAGTTTTAAATTTAGCCAATGAACATGACTTATAGTGAGAATTTTCGTTTTCTATTCACTAAATGAGGATTACACTGGGAAGACTCCGGCTCATCGAAACCGAAACCGGACCTCCTCCATCAGTAATTATACAGAACGAAAATTTTCTCAATGAGCGCGGACAAACAAACCACAGATCTGTACAGTATACCTCATTTAGAGGATGCTGCTTTTGTTTTATGCCCTTATTAGGGAAATGACGTCAGCTTCGTTAATCGTCGGGTTTTTTCGGCAACACGAAGCCGCTTATACGTTTCATTTGGCGTATCAACAACATAAAAATGAGGTTAGGCCTAATACGAAATGTCAATGCCGTAGGGAACGAAATTACAGGTTAATTGATGAAATGCGATGGTGAATGGTAACGCTACGCCAGATACGAGTTAAACATCGTCAACGAAAACATAAAAGGTAAACATTATAAACAAAACTAAACACCATAAATCAAAATTACTTCGTGTGTTGAAATCGAGATCGTAAATCAAAACCGAATCCCTTACATGAAATTCCTTCAGAAAATCGTTTAGGGAAAAGAAAACAAAAATTCTCAACCGAATTCCACTCGTGCTTGCATTAAATGTATAATTTGGGTGTTTTAGCACTCGACTCCTTTCCAACAAATTTCCCTCGACCTTCGGTCTCGGGAAATTAATACTGGATAGGAGTTTCGTGCTAAAACACCCAAATTGTTGATTTAATGCAAGCACTCGTGGTATTATAACTGATAACACCTCCGTAGCTTTCGAAATCAAAAATCTAGAAAAAATATTCCTTTACTGATTTACAGGATATGCTTTTACTGATTTAGTTTTAAATTTAGCCAATGAACACAACTTACAGTGAGTGTATCCTGCTTACTACATGGTAGAACGTAGAGTTTTTTTTTTTATTTCTTTTGAGCCTTAAGTCAGCCGAAGCAATTTAATGCTTATTTGCTGAACCGGCTCAATTTTGAACATTACTAGACTTATTAGAGAAGAAATATCTGGTAAAGGGAGGTGCCAAACCGGGGATTTGATCCGGAAAACCTCCAATCATCGTAGGGGCTGAAAGATTGGCCAGAATAGTTCCCATAGCCGTTGAAGGAGCATGGTAGCCTCTCACGCTACCCTGGCCGGCAGTCAGTTTTGCAAACTAAAACAATGAACGTTCCTCATCATTATTAATCTGCAAACGGCGGCCATTTTGAAATTATGCTTACTATTGCCAGATTTCCTTCAAACAAAAAATTAAAGTAGCGCTATCACCGTTTAAAAGTCTGCAGAATCTGGCAACATCTAGCTCTGTCTGTTACTATCTATCACTTAGTTGCATCAAGCAAAGAAATGCATAGCGCCAATTCTTTTAACAAAACAAAAACTAGCCACGAGCAGCCTCCTTACGTACTGAGTGGAAATTTGGCGCGTCTTCGTGCACCTGGGAGAGTTCTGGAAAGGTTAACAATATCACTGCCGCTAGATGGCACCACAGTATTTTCGTACGATTTTTAATCGGCGATAGTACCATTTTAAAAACTTGAATAGGGTACCAACCATTCGCCAATCATTTGTTTTAACGTGCTATACATTTTTTTATTTTTGGAGGGGTGCAGATTGGTAGACCAAGTGTTGCTTTTATACGTTAACCGGTTTTTATGTTAAATAGTATTATTGTGAGCACTGACTCTATGCTTAACTAATCTTTATGAATAAAATATTCTTACCAAGTGCAAGTTATAAAAGTTTTTTTTGTGGAAGAAATCACAGATTTGTTATCTTTTTTAATTGGGAGCTCTTATTTGCGGTCTTTTGGCACACAATATTTTTCTAGGATTCAATGAGTGCCTGGCACAGGGATAAACGAGAAAAAAACACTTCCATTACAACTGAAAAACAGTTTTAAAGTTTATTTAAATAAAATATATGGTAGTTTAACCGGAATATTTTCTTTTCATTAAAATGCTGCAGCACCAAGTATTCACTGCCACAATACAAGCACCATAAACTTAGTGTGATATCGCCATTAAAAATCTGGATTTTCCCGAACACACATTTAAAAGATGAGCAGTGTACCAACATTTCTCATAGGCTACAGGGAGGGATGTCAGTCCGCCGACTTTTGATTCTTAAAATCGTTCCTAAGCACAAAACTGCTCCGGTGTAAGGGGGGGGGGGAGGCGGAATTTGTGTTGTTTGTTGTCAATGGAGCCCACTATGATTGGCCATATCTTTTCTGTCTTTATTGGGCTTTTATACTGATAGCAGATCTTATGTCGGACTAATTTTAGGCAGGTTAAGTAAATTCAAACCTAGTTTCAGAGAAAAAAGAACTGATAAAATTCTAAGATTTGTTGTGAAATAGTGGCTTCTCACTCCCCCCCCCCCCCCAACCTTCTTACTCTCCCCATACTGCATGTCTGATGTCTTTCATTGGTACCTTGGCCCTTTTAGTTAGCCAGCTGTCGTTAGAAACAAACCCTGTAAGGGCATTTCGCCCTACGAAACCTCCAGTAGGCTACACTTTTTTTTTTAGGGTGAAAAGTATGTAAGTTTGGTGGATGTGTAAAAATTACACAACGGCTAGACTACATTTTTACAGGTACCAAAAAATGTTTAGTGCATATATTTAAATCCTTTCAGTACCTGTAGCCTACTAGGCTAGAGGTTTTATTTTTTTGTGTGTGTGTAAGTGTTCTCATCCCTGAATATGCTATGCGTATGTGATGCCCAATTGTGTGAACTTCTGGTTTGCAGAACGACTGCTATTGTTAAGTGTCTCTGTTGACTTTCAAAAGGGGGAAGAGGGCACAATTAAAAAAAGGCAAAAAAATATGATTTCTAATAGCAGATATAATTAATGGCAATCGGTGTTTTTCACCCGAGCCTTGAAAAAGCAAAAAAATATCTAAATCCTGTTCCTGTTAATCCCCCCAATTCCGAAAGCCACATAAGAGAAATGGGTTACAACTCGCCATGACCATGCAACTACCATCTCACCTCGGTGCCCTTGAATCATGATTGAATTCCACGAACAACTTCACTTTTTAATGGTTTTCTTTGTGACTTTATCTATCGAAAGAACACCCGAAAAACAGGTGGGGGTGTGGGGAACAACATGCCTTAAGTCTCCGAATGTGTGGGTGCCCTCTCAAACCTGAACTGTGTAAATGTTCTAAGAACTTTGCATATTACTGAGTTCAGTAGCCTAATGGTGATTGTTGTCCTTGTTAATTCTGAAGGTACCTTCCTAATAAGTTGTATTATTTTTTATTGCAGGCATTCACAGAGTTCTCGATGGCCATTGATTTGGGCTAAGAAGGTACCAAGAGTTGTACCATGCCGAAACGAAAGCTTAGTGACCGGGGCGACTCGGACTCCGACAACGTGCTAGATGTCGAGTCGCTGCCGGAGATGGAACAACCAGAAATCACTTCTACTCATGAATCTTTGTTGGAGCCGGAAGAACGCATTGGAATCGGTGACATTGGGTGTAGTATGCCTACGACGGAAACTGATGAAACAAGCAGTAGTAGCTTCAACACTGAGAGCAGCAGTAGTGACATGTGCACTTTCCCACGCAGCAACTTGAAACGACGACGCATTGAACTGTCTGGTAAGATAATCTTTGTACTAATTCACTAAAAAAAAATTAATTTCAAACTTACCCACAATATTGTGTCTGCATACACACACCAAGGACGTTTGCGTACTTAGGTAGACATTTGCAGGATTTGTACGATACAGGATGTTTGCCCTTTGCAAATCCTTTGTTTGCGAATCTACTTTTTGTGGTATTAAAAAGTAGCCTGTTGCAGGCTTGTTTTAAATTTTGGAAATATTTTATTCATAAATATTTTTGCCATGCACTCAAACTGATGGCAGCTTTGCTTTAATATAACAGTTTTCATCACTTGGTAATTATAGTCCGGGACGGTAATAAGAAGTTGGGGAAAAATTGTATGTAGCTGAAGAAATTCATAGTAAAAATAGTGTTTGGAGGTTTGATTTTTTTGTAATTTTTCTAGAACAGCGGTAAAGTACTGTATGGCTTGAACTTAAAGCTAGATGGGAAGCATTTGTACTGTTAGGATACTGCTTATCAGTCTGAAACACCCCTGGAAACTCAATTAATTAAAACTCTTGTTTCTGTATCCTTGTTGAAAGGATTTCGTTGTGTTTGGGAGTTAAAAATGAAATCGGTACACTGAGAATGATTTGGGGTTGTGAGTTTATTGTGGTCCTTGCAAGTTTACGGGCGAATACCGAACCCTAACTTATTCTCTCCTGCATCACGGCAACATCAAGGCCATATCCACCTATGAGCCGAATTCGCCGAGTTCTCGATGCGAAATTTTGTTTGTGGTTGAACCGTTTGACTGTCATAAAAACATTGCCTGTAGAGCGCCAAAGAACATCGTCATCACTTACAGTAACTTTGAGGTTTTCAATGGATAGGAAGTGGACAGATCCGTAGCGACCGGGGAATCTGGGAACTGTAAACTTGAAATACTAAAAAGATTGACTTCATTGGCAAGTTTGTGGAGTTGACTGCGTGTGTCAACGTCGCCGTGATGCGTTGCTTTTCTCCGTCATTTTTGATTCACGGACGGGATAAAAACACATTCACCTTTCTCCCAGAGGAATGTAACGAGCACAAAACCGGACTGGTTTTAGCAAGCTAAAAAGCAGAAACTACTGTTTGTTTGGGGCGCCATTCTAAATACGGGTGTCTAACATTTTGTAGAATGGAAAACATGCAGTATTCTCTGCCTTTTAGTATGCTGAAACCAGTCCGGTTTTGTGCTCGTTAATTTACCTCCAGCACAGGTGCCTTTGTGGCTATTCTGGACCGACAGGGCGAATCAGTCTGTCTAGAGATCTCTCTGCGTGAAAGCAGATTGATTTCAAGTGGCCAGAGGAATAGCCTCTTTCCAATAGTCTTGTAATGTCCGTCGTCATAATTGAATCATTGTGAAATGTTTCCAATGTTGGCATAACTGACGTCTCTGTACAATTTTTTTGCGTTTATGTGTTTCAGATGTTCACGAGCCGGTAAAGAAACAGCGTTCTGTCAACTTTAATGGTGTGACCGTGTACTATTTCTCTCGAATGCAAGGCTTTACTTGTGTTCCCAGTCAAGGAGGTTCTACACTTGGTAAGCCCCTTGATTATGTAATCACATTGTTTTAATTGTATTCTATGAATTGTTGTGTCCGATTCGGCATTACTTAAGGGGTGTCAATTCTAGTATCATTTGCAAACTGGACGCAGTTTGGAAATGGTCGAAGAAGGCGTTTATTTCACATGTTGTAAGCTTGTTTTCTCTTGTTACTGGTTTAGGAAAAAAGGGTGAGATATCTCATTGCTACGAAATTCCCATCACTACACACAAATAGAGCACAACATTTAAATAATAGCGACCATCCACCATTGATTCCTTAACCACTAACCCCCCAAACCCCGCCCCCTTCCCCAATCCATGCACCCTTCTTCCCCCAACACCAAACCACGCATCCCTCCTCGACGAGCCCCATCCCTCCATGAGTACACCACCAGGACCAAACAGTCCAAGCCCGTGTCCCTCCCCTTTGGGTCCTCCTGTTTCCTCCCGTGCATACTCTCACTCAGAGAGGCGTGGTGTATAGTGTGCCTTACGGTACCTGCAATGCTGTCTATATCTGGGTGACCTATCGGGAATTGCAGGAACACGCGACTGCTGTTCCACATAGACAAGAAAGCTAAATTGAGTGGCATTACTATGCACTCTAGAAAAACATAGCTTCAAATCTCGGCAAGATACCCCCATCCCACCGCTTCGATTCAACACGTTGCATGACAACCATCTTAAAGGGTGCTTGAATCCCAGCGATTAAGAGATATGAGCTCAGAGGTGTGCCTCTCATGAACATTGCTAGGCCAGCTTGTGGAGACCAACTTGTATGCCCTGAATTCGGCTCCCTCCTTGACAGCAAGGGGATTGTCTAGTTAAATTGCACGATGAACATCACTGGTCCAGTTAACTAATGCGCTGTTTTCAAATGTTGTGTTCTGTCTGCGTGTAGTGTTTTGAGTTTATTTTCACACTACGGTTTACACCGAAAATTTAATAGAGGAAAACTTGTTCTGTGGTGGAATTGTGTTATTTTCTTTTCTAAGATTCATTGATTTTGCTGGTTAATAGTCTGGTGTATCACAGAATTCATTGTCATGCACGGTAGCATTGAGATATCTTACAAACCTCTCTCTCTGTATCTCCTGCCATTCTTGGTTACCATTTCTGTGGCTCTTAAGAAAGGAAATTATTCATTGTTCCAATATTGTTGATGCTTTTTACAATTCTTTCTTTTCTTGGACCCACACGTAGGTACGTGTCTAAATACTAAATAACTACAGTACTAAGAATTTGAGTACTAAGAATTTGGTTCACAGCATGGAACAGCTCTGCCATCATACGTGAACCATTAAGCAAAAAGCCTAACAAACCCTTAGAATCTACATCATTAAAAACATATGAGGTGCATGCATGTTTGCATCTCTCTACTCCTCTGGAACCAAAGCACATACAAAGATGGGAGTAGGGCCAAACGAAAGATAATTAAATTTCATTTCGGTTAGGCCTATTTTCATCACTGTAACTTGATATATGACACTCAGATACCCGAAAAACCCAGAAAAAATAACGTCAAATTATTTTCTTAGTCGCTGGAAAAACACTACAACCTGTTAATTTTTCACAAAATAAACTTAATTAAACCAATTATAGTGAGAGTCGATTAGTTTTCCCTTGCGAATACAGCGATCGATATGGCTACTTATTGTCTAACACGTGTGAATAATTACTCCTCCTCAGAATACAATCCTAACACCCAAATGATTTCTTGGCCGCGGTTCCACGACGCGTATGCAACCGTAAAACCAGTGGTCGCTTGCATTTCTAGCTTTTTTTGTATCAATTCCCCCATACACGTTTTGATCAACTGCGTCGGATGGCATGGCGGTGCGCACATCTCAATTAAAGACGAGCCCACTACGATTCTTCAATCGGTTTCATTTTAAACTGTAAATTTAATTAGAACACTAGTGAACTGAATCAACATTAAAAATATTCAGCACCGTTTGGCAGTTTTACGAAACGGGAAGCCTCCAAACCGTTTAGTCTCTGCATTTTGAACATGTCATTTATCCGACTGCCACGTCGCACGACTGATAAGGATGAAGTATCTAGATAGCACAGTCATTGCCCAAAAGTAATTTTATGAATTTGTGCCCCCCCCCTCCCCTGACAACAAAAAAATTTCATACAGTAGAAGTTGTTTTAAATATTTCTCTTCCCCCTCCCCCAAAAAATACTAAGCATCAAAGTCATGAACGATTGTCCTAACAAGTAGCCTAAGTCTACGCTAATTTCGCATACCGACATGACTATACAAGCTTGTTATCCAGTTCGTACGAATCTAGATCAAAGGAGCCGCGTGCCTACGTCAGTGATCTGTGCTATAATTTGCCAGTCATTGGTCGGTTGGTGGTGACATCGGACGCTAACGAAGGTTACATAGTTCCCAGTAATTGGTCGTGGATGGATGACGTCAGTCGGCTGAAGAAGAAATGACGAACTTCGTATGTTTGCTGCGAACAAAAATCTTTGATTATTTTTAGTGTACGATATTCCCTGCGGAATCGATCCATTTTCGAACTTAGACCTAGAAATGTGCCACAGAATCTGTGTGCAAAATTCGACAGACATCCGATAATTCGTTAAAACGCTACAGCGCGAACACACATACAGACAGACAGACAAACCGTTCGCATAAGAGTCTAGTCGACTCTTAATAAACCATTAGGCCTACTTGTATTACTTTTAAATGCTGTTGAATCCCCTCGAACTTAGAAATTACTCATTACACTCAATTTCAAAAACGGGATACTGTCTGTATCTTGCAAATTTTCGATTGTATTTCAACAATCTTCATCTGGCACGGTCAAGAAACTTGAGTTCTCTGGTTATATCCTCGACATTTTCGTCTGCTTGCTTGGAAAGATGTCCACGGCTTCCGATATTTAGCACAGCAAGCGGCACGGCCACCTATACAATGTGGTCCAAAAAATACTGACGACCCACAATTTTCTAAGTCCAATTTTTCTAGTTAGCACCCCTCAGAACCAAGAGAAGACAAATCTTCTGTTTCGTTAGATTTGATTTCTGTCCTCACCTGGTTCTGAGGGGTGCTAACTAGAAAAGTTGGGCTTAAAACATTGTGAGTTGTCAGTTTTTTTGGACCACCCTGTATATACAACGCTGGATCCAATATTTACAATGTCGCGTTCGCTTGCACAAATGGCATGGTTCTCGCAATAAACAAGGTCCAGGCACATTTATTAATTGCTTCTTTCACGCCATCTTTGCTTCAGCATGTCATCTAATTAATTTCCATCCAAGTTCATGACTTTTGGGTTAGATGGGCCTTGGCTGTTCATTAGGGGGATGTTATTCCCTAAGTGGTGCTGGATCGCAATAGACTCCAGGTACCTTAGGTGTCGATCTTTTCTCCAGTTTGCTCTTACTAGTGTCTTCGTCTTGTCCCAGCCAATTTCGTGTTCAGTTTCCATGCTATGTACTGCAATTCCGTTTTCTTCCACTTCATTCCTGGTGTCTCCAATGTTTTTTCCAAGCCTTTTCCTCACTCCCTTTCTCGTCTCGCCAATGTAGACTAAACTGCATCCATTGCACAGCAGTAAATCATCTCCTTAGCTCGTATCCTGTACATATCCCATAGCCACCTCATCCTTCTCCTCCTGCTTCCCTCTGCTTTTCTGAGAGCTACCCTCCATAATCCTCCTCTTCTAAACAATCCTCGATTTCAGACCTTTCACATTCCTTAAATAAGTCGTGAAGCCTTGTTTTCTTAGGTTTTCGCGAAATCAGCGAAAGAATGAGAAAGAATGATTTTCAACCTAAAACCATTAAACCATTACATGGAAAACCACCACTTCAAGATGGAAACTTTGGAATCGATTCGCTTTTTGCTAAAGACCAACGACTGGACTGTATCAATAGACTTAGAAGATGCCTATCTTTATGTCCGTCTTCACGTCTCCATTCTACATCTCTTTCGGTTCCTGTACCAAAGCAAAGTCTACTAAGTCTGCTGTCTCCCCTTCGTCCTAAATGCTGCCCACAGAATTTTCACCTTAGTTCTAAAACCCTTCCTAGCTCACGTCCACAAGAAGCAGATGGAAGCAAGTGCCTACCTGGACGATTGGATCCTAAACAGCCCAGGCCAGATAAAACTCCTGTCAAACATGGACTACATAGCCCAACTTCTAAATCAAATAGGTTTCGGCGTAAATGTCAAGAAATCCAGACTTGAACCAGCTCAGAAATTCATCTTTCTAGGAGTGGACTTCAATCTCACAACCGCAACCATCCGACCCTCACCAGACAGGATGGAAAACATCTTACATCAAGCACGTCAATTTGACAACATCCAACTCACTCTCTCGCGGAATGGAATTCCTTGATCAATGTAGAACCCCAACAGATTCCTTCTGCTGACCGACGTGTCCATGGAAGGTTGGGGAGCCCACATCGGTCACCTGGAAATCTCCGGAACCTGGATGAAGCAAGACCGGGATCACATCAACGTCCTGTAACTCAAGGCAGTTTTGGAAGCCCTTCAACAACTCATCAGAGAGAAGGTTATACACGTCCCAGCCGACAATAAACTGCAGTAGCATACATCAGGAAGGTGGCACAAGATCCAAGAAACTACACCAGATTACTTCTTCCACCTCTACATTCAGCTCGAAAAAAGAGTCCTTCCCGTACACATCCTCGGCAACAGGAATGTCATTCCAGACTCACTATCCTGCAAGAAACCTCCATCAGGGAATGGAAGCTAAAGAAATCCATTTACGAATCACTTTTCAACGTCTGGGGCACCCCAATTATAGACCTTTTCGCCACGAGGCACAATGCCAGACTTCCCCTCTTCATCAGTCCAGTCCTGGACGAGAAGGCAACACCAGTAGACGCCCTGACCTTCCCTTGGAAGAACCTCTACGCCTAACTCTTCCCACCATTCAAACTGCTCCCACAAATCCTGGACAAGATCCAACAATCAGGCAGCCTCTTCCTATTAAAAGCTCTGAACTGGTCAGCGGCAACATGGTTCCCGCTCCTTCCTAATCTTCTCATAGACCGAAGACCTGACTCAACAAAAGGAACCAAGATCCACCAAAATCTCAGCACGCTACAGCTGCGCGGGTGGCTACTATCGTCAAAGTCCTCGTAAAGGCTGGCAGCCATAAAGAGGAGGCATCCTGAATCGCAAGCCTTACAATCAAGAATTCGACCAATCGAATCTACAACAGCCACTGGACAAGACGGCTTCATTGGTGTGACAGAAGGAACACCAATCCAATCAATCCCCCTGTTGCCGAACTTCTAAAGTTTCTCAACACGCTTTTCTCCGAGGGATTAAAAGGCTCCACCATCCTTGTCTACCAGTCAGCACTCAATTCGGTATTCAAAGCCGCAGGAAGCAATTGCCTTCTGGAAGACTACAAGATTTCCACCTGGGTCAAGTCTTTCGAAATGGAACGACCAACCATAAAACGAACCTTCCAGACTGGGACTTGTCCATCGTTTTGAACACCCTCCTGAAGGATCCTTGTGAACCTCTCCTAAACAGCCCCATGGCCATCATAACAAGAAAAACTGTCTTTCTCATTACCTTAACCTAAGATGCAGTGAGATACAAGCTCTCTCAGCTGATACAGCACACTGCGTATTTACTCCCGACAACACTCGCGTCACTTTAACATCAAGATCCGATCTCCGAGCCAAAACACAACGACCCTGTGAACCGACCAAACCGATCATCAGTCCAGCCTTAACACAACTCGTCGGTCGAGAACCGAAGCGCCGCCTCAGTCCCGTTCGAACACGCGGTTCTACATCTGCAGTACAACCAATGAAGGTCTTCGAAAAGAAAGAACTCAACTTTTCCTTCCATACGAAAGAAACTTTGGCGAAACCTCATCCACAACCATTTCAAAATGGATACGTGAAACAATCCAAGGCTCCTACGAAGACTCCAACATCAACTGCAATGATGAGGGCATGTGGTCACAGCGCACGAGTCAAGGGCTCTCTCCACCTCCTGGGCATTCCACAAGACCACAACTCCATTCCAGTCTCCGACATCCTGACCGCAGCTTCATGGCGAAACAGCTCCGTCTGCACAAGCCATTACTCCAGAGAGATGACGAAGCAAGCCAGCGGACTACATCGTCTTGGCCCCTTCATAGCTGCCAGATGTGTAATCCACTTCTTAAGCACTCAGAAAACGAAGCAAGACTTCATCTCTAAAACCAGCGGTCCTTTTCAGGGACATCAAATATTGCGAAAGAGACCAATATTCCTGTTATCCCGTTTTCTGAATAAAGTGCCAAGTTGGTGAAACTTTTTTGGGGAACAGCCGACTCGTAACCCTAGGGTACGCGTCAGGGCGGTACCCACCACCAGATTCTGACGAGGTCTAACTGTTAATGCAAAAACTAACAGGTTATAGTTTTTTCCAGTAACTAAGAACGACAATTTTGCTGGCCTTTGGGCCTGGCCGGCTGAATTCTTTTGCTGGAAAAATATGTAACCTAACCCACCCTACCTCCCCTCTTGAATCACCGCCTGACAAGTCAATAGGTAAAATGATGGCCAACGAATGCACGTATGGAGGAGCTGCGCAGTTGGGTTATGATGCCGGCGGTTGCTGATCACCGAAAAACCTCCAGGGAAACAGGTTGTGTATTTTTCCAACAAAAGAAACAATTTTCAGCTGGCAAAATTGTCTTTTTTTAACCCTCATGGTGTTCATTCATGACGCCATAGTCTGTTCATGCAAAGTGTCAAACAAACTGCCTTGAAGAAATTAGTTACAGAGATGATCTGGAAAAGGATGCACGCAATAAATAACCTAAAAGGACGACGTATTTTGCAACATACCACATTTAGATTTTAAAATTGGTTTTGTATCAACTGACTTAACGCATGGAAAAATCAGCCCCATTAGACCTGGTTTTAAAAGGTGTTAAACATTTGTGTTTCTGAAGCACAGAGGTGCTTGGATAGAGCGAGCAAGGCGAGCGATTTCCATGTAAACTAAACGTTTTCAATGTATGTTTCACTTTGCTCTCTTAATCTTTCATCTCCCACCTTCGTAGGGAATTACTTAAGGAGGAGAAGGCGTACATAACATGCAACAAAAAAATTATATGTTTTGAAGATGTACGTGAAATGCAGGCGTGCTTAGGAATGTGATGAACGAACTGTGAGCAAATATTGCAATTAGTTTCCGTTGAAATATTCTGTACATTGTTTCTGTGATGCTCTTGGAATCAAAGAAATTACATGAAGCATGGATCCACACCACTGGAGTGAGCGAAGCGAACGATAAGGCTAGTAATATATTAAGCTTCTTGATTGAAAACTGCTGCAGTGCGGCAGTTTCACTGCACTAAAAAGAACAATTTTTGGATGTGCTGACTTGGTCGAGATAAGCTGTTCAGAAAAACTGATTCAGAAAGCTTTCAAATTTAGTTAACTTGTTAATAAGGCTTATTCATTATGTCCGTTACAAGTGTACATAATGCTGTATGTTTTTTTTCTTTTCAAAAATAATTTAGGTATGGCTAATCGTCATAACCATATTGAAAGACTGTCTTTGTCGGAACACGCGTCGAAACAGCGTCGTTTGCACAAAGAGATGCTGCTACGTCAGCGGCGCCTGGCGAAGCTGGAAACTCAGTCGCAAACTTCGGATGACGACTGTGACGAAGATGAAGAGGAGGAGGAAGAATCGGATATTTCCGACAGTGAATTGGAGATGGATAACTACTACTTTCTCCAACCTGTGCCAACACGCAAGCGTCGCTCTATGCTTCGTCTTTCAGGGGTTCGCAAAATCGATAGCCTGGAGAAGGACGATTGCCGAACAATCCGTATGTCAAGAGAATTTTGTGGTTGCGAGTGCAAGGTTTATTGTGATCCTGAAACTTGCTCTTGCAGCCAAGCGGGTATTAAATGTCAGGTTAGTGTTAATTAAGTTGGTTCTGAAACTTACAGTAGACTCTCGATATAACGAACTTCCAAATAAGGAACTTTTCCCTTTAAAGAACACTTTTTAACTATTTGGTTGGCCACCTTCTGTTCATCTGGTGAAACAAAGTTCGTTCACGGCCTTGGAATTCCTTGAAAGGCATTAAAATTGGAAACGAAAATTCAAGGCTTGAAAAGCTTAGAAATTGTTTTTTTTTTGTTGGCGCCTTTAAATGTCCTTGCATTTTGTGAGTAGCCTACTTTGATTGAAAGGAGATTAATGCCACACCAGTGATATTCAGTTAAGGTATAGAAATAAATAATTAAATAAATAGAAATAGTTTGTCAGCCAAACTCATTTCTTCTGTGAACGATGCTTCTCCCGATTGGACTGGAGACAGACGGACATAGGTGTGGTGCAAGGCACCAATTTTTACCAGAAGAGGCTGCCCAGCAAGACTCCCCCACTGGCTGTTATGTCCATTGGTGGGAGGGAGGACATAATGTTTGTTACTGTTTATGACGGTTTAACAGCTTACTACAAACTAACGCCACATCGGTGTCAACAATGACATGTAGCAAAATACTGGAATTTAAAGGTAATTTTGATAGTACAAACCCTGGTGAAAACCCTTGTTAGAACCCTTTTATAAGGCTGTAATGATCCAGTTTAAAATTTGAGTCGTAATTTTGAGAATTGTGTTGAATATTTAAAGACAAGTACTTTCCGCTATAGCTTTTTTTTCGCGCACATTGCAGGTATTTTAAAAATTAACCCTATTAAAAATGATTTGAGTTGTGAACTAGTGGTAGTCTGCCGATTCCAAAAATGAGTCGCAGAATTCGCGGAACCCGCAGAAAATCGCAGAAATCTGCTTTTAAAAAAAAAAAACATTGCCCTCAAACAGAGAAATTTTAGTCACATTCCCACAGTCACAACGAGCGGTAGAACATGCCTCAGTTCGCGACCAATAAGGCCAAACAACAAAAATTGTATGGTTTGTGTTCCGCAGTTAAAAATAGGGTCGGTCGGTAGGAAAATTCTTTTTTTTTTTTTTTGCACTTATTTTTTGTTACTAAATCAGAAAGTCTTTAAAATTGCAATTTAATATTTTTTTATGCAATAATGTTGGATGAAGGTCTCATGGATCATTGGTTCAAACACGCCATTTGCACTTCACATAATACCTTTATTTGGGCCTAGGCCAACATTAAAGTTAGTCCACGTTTTACCCAAAGTAAAACATTTACAAATCTCCAACCGCTAACAACACCACAACAATATACAGCTCCCAACAATGGCCAGTACAGCGTCATACGTGATTATCGTTACGCACCTGCCACAACACTCCCCTCTTATAAGCACTAATGAGGCTTTACTGATTACAAATTAACAGCTATCTAATTATAGCATGCAAACAACGGTATAAAACGCAAGAATACAAAAATGCTGAAACCTGAACACAAGGCACAGACTTGAAATATTAAATAATAACAATGACGCAAAACAGCGTTTATACGTCAAAGAATAGGAGTAAAGAAAAATAATTAATTTTGAAAAAAATAATTAATTTTGAAACTGTTGACGATTTTACATGCCCGCATAAGAAACCCTATCAGCGAAACGTAACAGATAGAGGCTAGCTACATAAAACTTCACCAGACAACAAAATATCATAAAATCACGCAACTACATGCGACACAATAGGCAAGTATAAAGTTGATAGTCACTGTATCGGTAATACAAAATACATCAGTCAATGAATATTAATCAGAATAAAGTGCAAAACACAACTTCATAATTTCATTCAGTCTAGTAACAAGCAACAATTTTCATAAGGGGATCAGCTGGCATTTCGGTATTCGGACAGAAATTAAGGCAGATGTTATTCTTGAATATTTCGTCCCGGACAAAATTTATTTTTCGAAGATAGTGTCTCGAATGACTACTGTCACCATTGGTCAAGAGATCCATAGCAGAACGAGAGTCCGTATACACTGCGATTGGAAAATTCAAAGTTGTAGGGCTGATTTCTGCAAGCAATCCCCGGAAAAAATTGGTTCCTTCGTTAGGTCTGACATAGCACTGACTTCTGCTTCACAACTTGAGTGCGCAATGAGGGGCTGTGTCTTACTGCTCCATACTACAGGCGAAGAGCCTAACATGATTAAAATGCCACTGACACCTTTACTGCCTTCTACTGAATCCCAGGAGGCATCGCTATAAGTCTTCAATTCGCCCATGTCACCCAATCGGTAATGAATTTTCCTATTGGCTGTGCCTTTGAGGTACCTCTACACCCTTTTAAGTGCTGTCAAATGTGCGAGTTTCGGTGCCGCCGATTGTCTGGCTAACTGAACGACAGTAAAGAGAATATCTGGACGAGTTTGTATCCCCAAGAACATCAACGACCCGAGCATTTCCAGATAAGTGGTTTTATCAATTGGTAAAGAGTCTATACAGGCACCTAGAGGTTTCGAAGTGGCAGTGACGGTCTTCACGGGATTGACATCAGCTAATTTAAAATATTCTAGTTTGTCTTGTATGTACTTTGCATTGGAGAGGGTAATAAATTGATCTGTGTATTCTATCTCATATCCGATGTATTTCTGATTTTTGACCTCTACTATATCTAAGTGCGTTCGTAAGGCAGTTAAAAAGGATTGGTAGAGGTTTTCGTTTTTCACACTGATCATCTTGTCATCGACGAAGAGGCATAAAATGAGTAGATTGTCACCAGATTTTTGGACAAAGACACATGGGTCGAATTCGGACTTTACGAGACCCAAGTGGCGTAAAACTTCGCTTATGTGTTCAAACCAGTTCCGCCCGGATTCCGATAACCATAGATGGATTTATTTAGCAAACAGACTAACTGCTGCCCATGGGTCCCCGGGTGTTTCGTATCCTGGAGGCTGTGGTAGTGTCTAGGAAATGTAGTTTATGGTGTAATTGGGCAGGAAGTGCGAGCACTAGACGGACGGAAGAGTTCCGCACCGTGGGCGAGTAGGATGAAATGTAATCTATACCAGCGCGCTCATTCCAGGCCGCAGCTACTAATCTTGCCTTTAATTTTAGCAATGAACCTTCGGGGTTTTGTTTCCGTACGAATATCCATTTGGAACGTATTACTTCCAGGAGGCTTGGGAACCAGTGTCCAGACATTGTGTCATTTCATGGAGTCCAGTTCTTGCTCCATCGCATGGGCCCAGCCATCGGCTTCTGGAGGTGATAATCTATCACGAAATGTTTTTGGCGTTGGTATCTGCGTCGCCGCTAAAATATGGCGTAAAATGACAACGGGTTCATCAGCATCGTCATCTGAATCCAGAATTGAGTCGGGTTCAGATTGCAAGGTGCTATCCTGCAAATTATGGATACGTTCAGCTGCACGTTGATCTGCCATAACCTGTTTTGTGGTTCCTGGTGGTCTTCCACGTCTTCGGTGAGGGCCGTAGACAACGGGGTTATCACAAAGTAGCACGGGATGATCTCCTTGTATTGGATGATGGGGCCGAGCTCGTGGGGGCGAGTCGTGAGATGTATCCGTATTTATGATGGGAGGAGTGTCAGGAGCAGAAGGACGGCTTGGCGACGAGTTTAAAATGTCTCCACCACGTACACTTTCATCAAATCTGACATCTCTTGACACAATAAGCTGTCTAGGCTCAAATGTCGAGGAGACGAAATCCGATACTCCTTGTCGCATATCCTAAGAATATTGCACGCTTAGCTGTGGACTCAAACCACGCTCTGCTACCAAACGTTGGATGAAGGTCTCATGGATTTTTGGTTCAAACACGCCATTTGCACTTCACATAAATACCTTTATTTGGGCCCAGGCCAACATTAAAGTTAGCCCACGTTTTACCCAAAGTAAAACATTTACAAATCTCCAACCGCTAACAACACCACAACAATATACAGCTCCCAACAATGGCCAATACAGCGTCATATGTGATTATCGTTACGCACCTGCCACAGCAAATAAAGATACAATCATGTTCACGGAGCAATATTTTTCCTTTTTCCAGGAAGCATTTGAACCATTTTTGTATCGTATGATGGAGCGTCAAAACAGGGTGGGAGATTTTTTTCCCTTGGACGGAAAAAAAAGTTTATGGTCGGTTCGTAAAAATAGGGTCGGTCGGGTAACGCAAACCAAACCATTTTTTCTCCATTGCAGAATCCTCCTCACTGTGCTTCCTCTATGCCTACGGCGCGTTTTTAGCTTCTAAATGCAGTAATTGATGCAAAAATTACGTCACTTCCGTCTCTATCCCACTTCCCCCTACCCTGCTCAAGTCCATCCACTCTTTTCCTTGCCGCTGGCGCGTGCAGTCTGAAAATCTTGAGCTAAGATTATTGCATTGCTTTTCGGGAGTCTTTCCGCACGATCTTTTTCACAGTTGAACTGAAGAGTGCCATTTATTCCAAGCAAGCAGCGGGGCTACAACTACGCGATTTAGGTGAGTAATTTCTTAGAGGCTGGTTGGAGAGTATAAAAATGGCGGCCGGCATGGCGGTGGAAAGTTTTGTGAGAACTGAGAAAGTGGCGGTCTGGTAGGCCGGTCCGGTGTGTCCGCACGTGGATGCAGTGGATTATTGAGAATGTTAAAGGTGGTACAGTGCGGTTTTCTCAGGTTCGTAATGTTTAATTTGTGGTTTTCGTAGACAACAGTTTAGAATTGGCGTGGCGTTGGTGCACGGCTATGTGCAGTTGGGAGTTCATGTGTGAAACCCATTGTCGGAGTCGGTGACGACCGAACCGGCCGGGACCGCAGTTGGCGGACAGTGAAAAGCGTTGTTGATGGTGATTGCGAGGAATGTGGATTTGTTGATTAATTTGCACATCGGTCAGTTAAAATTTTTTTTGAGCGATGTGGGACGCTGGGGCGGGCAGAGGCATCGGCTCGACCGAGCGCGAGTAAAATATTTTGTTGTATGCGTTGTTGGATTGTTTGATCGGGACAGAAACATGTATTTTCGGTTACTATAATTCAGTATCATCTTTTTATTACCTTATTCGATGTTATTGTCGGCCTAATTGACTAGAAAATTGCGTTTGTTAGCTAAAAAAAGTCCTTGGCTCAAACGATCATATCTCCGGAACGACGCAAATGTACGACCGCCATCTTGGTGATGTTCGAGAGAGGGGAATCCCAATTTCCTAGCCCGTGAAGCATGAATGGATTTTTTTTTTTAATATAGTTGGAGTAAAAATTTGTCATGCTCTAAGAAAAAACCCATGTGCACGCTCTGACCACTTAATTAACTCGTAGCGGCCTTAAGCTTGGTGATGCAAGTTTTTTGCTCGTGGAATAACGCAGCAGAAGTGCTAAAAAAAATCTTGGAATTTAGTTCAAGTTGCAGCTGAAATTGTCGCAGAAATGGTTAGAAAAATCGCGGAATTTGGTTCAACTTGCAGCAGAAATTGTCGCAGAAATGGTTTAAAAAATATGCGGAAATTTGTGTCTTTTTTAATATTACCGCTTATTTTTCACAATGAAGACACTATGTCTATATAGGAGAGATGAGGAAGGGAATCTGGACGAGAATAGGACAGCGCATGGCCAATATGAGAAAAAAAAAGAAGACAACTGCATCGTAGCTCACTGCATGGAGTCGAAGCATAATATTGGGTGGGAGAAAGCCGAGACGCTTGTGACGTCAAATTCTAAATAAGACCAGCATCTGAGATGTTTAGAATCCATTGCCATTCGACTGCATGAAATTGGAGGTTTTTCCTTAATGAATATCCAAGGGCCAACATTTCCCAGTGTCGAAAACATCATTGGGAGAGACCTGAAGCAACAGCTTTGCAGGAAGTGGAAGCTAGATGAGCTAGTGAGGACGCTACCCACAAAATAAGGGAGGCCATGAAGAGCGTCAGTTAAAAATTCGAAGCAGACCACGATGTCCAAAAACTTCGAGCACACGGAGCCCAAAAACTTTTGTCAAAGTGCCTGAGGTAGATGGCAGCCAGCCACCGAAAATTAGTAAGATATAGATAGTGTTTTCGTTGTGAAAAATGAGCAGTAATATTCGACATAATTCTCGAAGTTATGACTCAAATTTTGACGTGATTTTTCTCAGTAATGTATTGAACGATGTCATCCTTATAGTGAACTACTTTACAAAACATTATGTCGGCCAAGAAATCAATGACGAAAAATACAAACCTGAACCACAACTGAAAATTAAAACTCTTTTCACCGAACACGGTAAAACTACAGTTTATGGACCCTTGCCTTGCAGTACAATCAGAAAGCAGGTACAGTTTGATTTTATTTGTCAGGTTTTTACATTCTGTATAAGACATTTGTACTTGCGTCACTCGCAGTTCGATGTAAAGGAACTTTCTGTATTAAGAACTCTCCGTATAAATAACACATTTTTTGGCGCACTAGGTTGTTCGTTATAAAGAGAGCCCACTGTACTTAAATAACTAAAAAGTAATCTAATTTTACTCAACAAAATACGAAGACGAGAGAATTTTCTGCTGATTCTTGGAATTCTGTTTTTTTTTTTTTTTGTTGAGCAGCAATTTTGTCGTATTTCTGTTTTGTTTTTACTAACTGGTAATGTCAGAAAGTGAATGCAATTTATGTCTGGAATGTGTTTGTGTATGTTCTAAATTTGTTAGTGTGTTTTTGAGATGTGTGTGTGTGTTTTTTTAAGAGAGAAAAAAAGAAAGAAACTGACAGTGTGTATGTGTGTGTGTGCGCACGGTGCAGCACATGTGTTTTGTATTTTAAGTCTGTGCGAGTGGCTATATGTGGAGATGCTTTCTTGTTAAGGGAGATTGTGTTATCTATGTTCATCGGTTTCTGTTTTTACTTTTATAGTTAAACACCATTATAACGATACCTCTTAACAACAATAAGCCTGTTACATCAATGCTATTTTTGAGGCTCTTTAGGTATCACTTCATGCAAAACTGATTTTTATACAATAAACCTGATATAAGATTCTATTGAAAATTGGAAATTAAGCCAACAGCGAAAATCATACACACAAGAAATAACGTAGTTCAGTAAGCCACCTTTATGCACTTACGTTTCGTCGGAGTGGCATGACCCGGATTCGAACTAGCTACCCAGTTCGCCCCCAGATCACTTGCATAGCGCCTTAGTCGCTATGGCCACATCCTCAACT
>JAHWFP010235206.1:45939-103330 GCA_023313725.1 Lithobius niger
TATCTTAACTTGGTGAAGATGAGTGTGAATCAAGTTGGACATAAAGTCTCGGAAAATATTGTAATTTTCACCGTAAAGAACTCCATCATTTGGGTGCTAAAAATAAGAAAATTAAAGTTCTTTTTTAACCCACGCTTTCCAATGCAAAGTGTTTTCCGTTGGTTGTAGCCCATACTTGTAACATACAGAGTTGAAAGACTGAACAGTAGCCTACATTTTTTATTTTAGCAACTATACATAAAGTAAGATTTAAAGGCTGAGTGTCTTTTGAACGTCAGTCTCAATTTTACAGTTTACTTGCTAATTTTTTTTATAAAGTAGGCTAGAATAACAAAATTTAAAAGCCACGGCACATATTTTGCGGAATACTGTCTTTGGTTAGGAACATCCTCTGGTCTTTGGTTTCCACGTGACTTCCCCTCCTCACATGTATTTGAAACTGAACACAACCGCCTGAATTTACAATATCAACATACAGATACTGAAACAGAATGAAACCATTTTTGTAAAGGAGAAATCGATTTGTGAACTTGCTCATTTCGATTTGATGATTTTGAGACCCCGTAAAGGCTAATAGAGGCAATGAAATCCAGCACTATCTTTCTTTACTATCTCATTTGGCGTAATTCCTGTCGATAGAGAGCTGAGTGCTACTGTTAAAGTAACGTAAAAAATGTTGGAAGACAGATGTTGCCCTTTGGATTTACATAGCAGTACACCCCCAGTGGAAATTAAAAATTCCAAGTATGACAGTGTACTCGCTTGTCTACATCATATGAACACAGTGCCACGACCACGATGAAAGGACATGTCACTGTAGTCAAACTGCTCGAATTCTCTGTTCTATATATTGCCGGTTTAACTCCTGCTCGGGCATGCTGACATTAAGGTCCAAACAACAATAGATACGACTACATCTTTGTAAACCAACACCAGTCGTGCCATCCGAGGACCGCAGTAAAGCCCAGTGTGTGGCATCTTACGGATGCGCGCTGGGCTTCACTGCAGTTCCCGGATGCTATGACGGGTGTTTATTTACGCCTTCTCGTGGCAATATTTCATTTATTTTGATCGCATCTTTATTTACTAACTTTTTTACTGAATGGACTTCTTGTCTTGTCTGCAACAGCTTATTAGAAGCAATATGTTATTAGTTGAAGTGCACAATTTAGCATGTGTCACTGTTACCGTGTAACAAGCTGCTGTAGGAGCAGTTGACACTTTACAGACAAGATATTTTTACAACATGCTCCCTATATCATGTACTAACACGGGTTAAAATATCTCGTGGTACAAAATTTTGTTTTAAGGCTTTATACAGAGAGCGGCCCAATGACTAGAAAACCGTCTTCATCGTAACTCTCGCTGCAAGCGCTCGCTGTTCTGAAATCCAAGCCCTTTCTGCAGATCCAGCCTACTGCATCTTCGGTCCAAACCTTTTGTCAGTAACTCTTCACCCAAGAGCAGGATTTCGTGCCAAAACACAAAAACCATCCGAACCTCCAAAACCTATCACATTTCCAGCCCTCTCCAACTTAACAGGAGACGAACCAGAACGTCTACTTTGCCCCATCCGAGCACTCCGCTTCTACCTTACCAGCACCCAACACGAGGACATCCGCAGAGGCAGAAACCAACTTTTTCTACCTGTAGACCTCACAATTAGTCATAATTACTGGAATTATGTAGAAAATGTCCACTCATTTTCACAACGAGGACACTTTTTAATGTCCAGCTAATTTTCGGTGGCTGGCTACCACCATCCTCGTGCATTCCGACAAAGTAAAAAGTGTCCTCGTTGTAAAAATGAACGGAAATTTTCTACATAATTCCATTAATTATGACATTAATTGTGAAGAGAACTTTCACAGTAAGATAACGAACGATGTTTTCTGTAGACCTCCAAACAGGAGAAACTTCTGCTGCAATGATCTCCCGTTGGATAAGGAGAACTATCGACATCACCTACGACAAAGCCAACCTGAGCAGGGAAAGAGTAACAGCACACGAAGTCGGAGCGATTTCAACATCATGGGTACATCACAACGCCATCCCAATAGAAGAGATCCTACAGGCAGCATCCTGACGTCACTCATCGACATTCACCTCCCACTACCTGAGGAACATGTCAAGAGAAGAAGAAGGACTACACCGGCTGGAACCAATCGTCGCAGCCAGAACTTTGGTCAAGCCCCTTTAGGCACATTTAGAACGAAGCAGAAGCATGCCACCCCATAATGGAAGCAAGCCACCCATAGAAGGAATCAAGCCATCCATAGAAGGAAGCAAGAACCCTCATTTAAAAACAACGGTCCTTTTCAGGGCCACCAAACCCTGCGAAAGAGATCCAACTTCCTGTTTTCATCACTCTGTTCTGAATAAAGTGCGAATTTTTACTATAATAAAACAATTTTTTGGGGAAACGCCTGCTTGCATCCCGGGGCGCCTCGTCAGAATGGTGACCGCTGCCACGCTTGACGAGGTTAGCTGATAATGCAAAATTATCAGGATAAGATGTTTGGCAACCAAGAAAGTACATTGTGCCGGCCCTTAGCCTGGCCGGCTAAAAATAGTTTCTTTTTTGCTAAACATACTTAACCAAAGGCCCCTCTCGAGTCACCGCCTGTCAGATTGAGAGGAAAATGAATGCCAGAACCGGCCACGCTCCTGTTTATATAGAGGAGGACTGTGTTGCGCAGGCGCAGTAGGGACATCCAAGCAGGTGGCTACACGCAACCGAAAAACCTCCAGGGAGACAGCACGTTGGGGACAATGTAATGCAAAATTATCAGATTAAGCATGTTTTAGGCAAAAAAGAAACCATTTTTAGCCGGCCAGGCTAGGGCCGGCAAAATGTACTTTTTTGGATGGGGGAGGGGGGCGGAATTTTATCTAGTTGTAGTATTATTCGAAAGTACTTGTTACCAACTGGAAGACATGCCGCCATCACCGGCCCGCCCCCCCCCCCCTGCAAGGGACAGGGATGAAAGTACCTCCAAAGAACGGGTGACAAATCTTTGAAAAATATATTTCTTCGATGTTTTCTCCAAATGCACTTTTCTTTATGGTGCATACATTTCACACACAAAAAGAAAAATAATTACGCCTTAAAAATAAAGTGGTCGTACGTTTTCTAGTAGCGGGGGGGGTTTATATTCTGATCCCACCTCAGAAAAAAATGTTTGTCTCGCCATATGGATGCCGGCACTTGTAAACTACGCAGGGCTTCCTAAATATGCCACCCGCCAAAAAAACATATGAAAGCATTTTTTTTTGGGGGGGCGGGGGGCATATCTGCATACTCCCAGGTGGCAGAAATATAAATCGGCCTCTACAAATGAGCCAGTGACGCAAATTATTCTTGTCAGTTGCTCCCTGTTCAGCATAAAACTGTAATTTACTCTCTAATGGAAGTAATCTGCAATGCCATAATGATTTATGAAGCTATTAAAAAGTGCGGGCATTCGTAAATGTGAATACCCAGGGTTTTCCCGCCTTTGGAAATGAAGTGTGGGCATTCGAAACAATGCCTTTTGCGTTGGGTAATTGTTCTGACCGGGCTGGATGTCACTCAAAAGGGGCATCAGTACCGGAAAAAATAAATAAATGTAAACTCAGAAAATGATCCGTAACTTTCTGTGTTGTGAATGATGGTTCAATACTTTAGGCCTAAACTGTATCATACGTTGTTTTCTTTTATTGCGTCCTGAACTACACTCATTTGCTTGTGTTGATTGACGCAGGAAAGACTCGAATCACATATGTGCACTCGCTTGTAGAGGCAGCCCCTAAGCTTCACTGCATGGCACTTAAAACGTTCGGGGAAGACATTGTTGCCATTCTGTTTTCCTCGTAAATATTGTAATTATGCCCCGAACTCCGATTTTCAGTCTGTTTTTGTAGTTTGTCATGGTGCTTAACGCACAACTTTTGTAATTCACTTTTGTGCTGTATTTTGTGCCGTTTGGAAGATGAGATTTGGATTACCTTTATTGCCATTTTCAAGGTCGCTGAAAATGTGTCCATTGGCTTCGCCATATCTGACTTACATTACAAATATGTCTTCATAATTAACATAGGACCGCTATTACGGCAGTTATTTGCGTGTGGCCAGACTTTTGCCTTACCCTGTATAAAGAAATCATGGGCTAATATTATGAACCACAGGGGCAAACTGTACTGCAAGAATCCCAGTTCTGTTCCAGGCAAACGATCGAAGCTTTTTGGAGTGATTAAATACACATCAAAGTTACCTACTTTTAATTTTTTAACCACAATAGACTTAACTGTTTGGTCCGTTTTAAATACAGGGTGGTACACAAAAAACTGAGGACCCAAAATTTTCGAAGTCCAACTTTTCTATTTAGCACCTGTCAAAACCAGGAGAGGACAGAAATAAAATCTAATGAAACTGAAGATTTCTGTCCTCTCCTGGTTCTGACGGATGCTAGCAAGAAAAGTTAAGACTTAGAAAATTTTGGGTCGTCAGTTTTTTGTGTACCACTGTGTATGTTGAATGGAGCTGTCCAATAGCATATTGCTTTCCAAAATGTTACACTCCATTTTTGAATACTTAATGGAATTTTAGTTCTAGGTTGGTCAGTTAAAAAAGCAAAATAAAGCAATATATGGTGTTGAATGTCGAATTATAAGGCTTTTCAGTGGTAATGCGGAAGGTTACACACGGCTTTGTTCAGGGTTCGTACATAGCCTTGATCAAACGAAAAACCGATGGTACGGCACAAATACTTTGGTTGATGTTCGTCATGAAACAACTTACGGTCAAAACGTAGCACCAAAAACTGTCCAAATTACCAGCAAAACCTTGCAAAACTTTGCAAACCTTGCCAAACTTGCAAATTTTCAGCAACCTTTCTAGTTGTCTTCGTCAGGCCACAGCTCAAGACACTTCACACTTCCTTGAATAACCTTCAATTTAAAAAACCAAAAGCCTTGAAAATGGGAATTTTTACTTCTCTCCAAAAAAAACTTGGGTTAGTGGCTTGAATAATTTATTTAATGCTATATGTCCAAACCTTTAGCTTTCACTAAAAATTTTGTTAAGGCGAATTTGACAGTGGTGCTAGCGAGGCACGATCATGATGCCAGGGTGGTGAGAGACATTGAAGGCTCGGGAATGTACCGGAAGACGGAGAAGCAATTAGGCAACAGACCGATGTTGGACTTTGAGTTAAGCTTAAATAGGTTGAAAAGAGAAGGGCACATTTCCAAGGAAGAACTGAAAGAGCTGACACCAAAGGCCCCGCAGCGCCTACCTACGATTTTCGCTCAAGTCAAGACCCACAAGGAGGGAGCCCCCCTTCGGCTCATAACATCTGCTAAAGGGGGATGGCTCAAAAGCTGGACTGGACCGTGGCGGAAAGGCTTAAGAAGTATGTGAACGGACCTAGCAGACTGAAGACTTGCTTGAGGAGTTGAAGGATCTTGTGCTTGAAGATGACGAAGTGATGGTATCATTCGATATAGTCAAATTGTTCCCGAGCCTGTCGCACCGTCTGATTTTGGAAATGCTGGCACTGTCACAAAGACGCTATCACATTCCGAGGGAAGACTTTGAGCATGATCGAGCACTTCTGAAAGTTCTATTGTCATCCATTTACGTAGAGTTTGGCGACAAGACGTATTGGCAAGAAAAGGGGGCCCCGATGGGGTACTCCAGCTCGCCAATAATAGCAGAAATGATTTTGCAACACCTCGATGAGATGATACTGGCGGCTGGGTTAAGAGTGCGGATGTGGAAGCGTTTTGTGGACGACATCTTTGCAGTGCTGAAAAGGAGTGCCCTTGGAAAGGTACTGGAAAAAGTCAACAACTGGCGGGATGATCTTTTCTTCACGGTAGAAGAAGAAGAGCATGGAGTGCTGCCCTTTATGGACATTCTAGTGAAAAGAGTAGAAGGAGAAAGGAAGGTGGTGTTTCAGCCTTACAAAAAGCCAATGGCAACAATGCGTGGCATTCTGTACTGCTCGGGCCACCCGAGGGAACAACTCGTTGCCATTGCGCAGAATGAGTTGGTGCGAATGGTCCGAAACTCGAGCAATTTGGAGATAGCAGGCCCCCACCTCCATGAAACTAAGGGCAAGTTCATTAAACTGGGCTACCCAGCTGGACTGTTGAACAGGTTGCGGAAGAAGGCTATTTCGATTGTAAGCAAGAAGAAGAAAGAGAAAACAACTGAAAGAGAATTTGGACTGAATCAGAGGCAGAATGAGCAATGTCCGAGAGTGAGCCTGACTTATCTGGAGAGAGTGACTGGCCCTATCCACCAAATCTTGAGCAAAAATGGCTTTAAGACGTATCTGAGAAATGTTGAAGGGCTGAAGAAGCGTATAGGGAGTACAAAGAAGAAAGCTCAAGTGACAAGTGGACGAGTGACTCAAAAAGCTAGGGATGAAGAGGCTATGAAGAGTGTGTTGAATACCAGAGAAGAGGTGTATAGAGTGCCGTGCAATGGATGTGGTGCCGTGTATGTGGGTGAAACGAGGAAAGGAGTGAAGACTCGGCTGGGCCAGCATATGGGCAATGTTAGGAATGAGGTGGAAGATTACGGCCCATTGTACTGCCACACAGCATGAGATTGGTTGGGAAAGAACAGAAACGCTTATCCATTCTAATTCGGCACGGGACAATCATCTTCGTTGCCTCGAATCTATAGCTATCCAACACCATGAAAAGAATGGGATCCCCCTTATGAATATTCAGGGTCCATCACACCCCAACGTGGGACACTTAGTAGGAAAAGACTTAGAGGGAGAGAGGTTGGCGCACAAGTGGAGAATCAACAGAGACCAGATTGGCCCTATGCCTTGCAAGTATGGGAGGCCACAATGTAGGCCATGCCTTGCAAATACTGGAGGCTGTGATAACTGCCAAATTCAAATCCAAGCAACTGACAACAAGCAAGGATGTAACCAGAGACCTGAATTGAACTTTGGAGGGCCTGATGAAGACAGTAGGGGTACTGTTGAAAATTAGCAAGACTGTGAGAGTGTCTTCTTTGTGAAATTAAGCGATCATGGAGGAAATGAGCCATTTGACCTTAAGCTTTAAGGTGGCGTTCCTGCTCACATGCCAGCAGGCATGGCCACACACCCAGCACTTTCCATTTGGCCACAGACTAGGGTTGTGCGATTTTAATATTCGGGGTTTGATTCAATTTCGATCGATTCTTTGCAAGAAAACTTCAATCTGATTATTTCAGAAATCAACGACCTGGGTATCAGTCCGATCCTCAAACTTGAAACCTTCTTTACACTGTACCCAGACTGCATCCAGGGTATTTCGGAGACTTGCTATAGTTGACTTGTAGGTTTACTATTACCACAGGGGGCATTCAAGTTTACTATACTTCCTTAGGTTTTATTTAGTGAGCTTAACGTCATACATTGTGTACGTTTGGCCAATTATTGCCCCTTAGCTGATTGTTAAAACTAAACTGGAACCTAAAAAAATTTTGCTGCTGTAAGTTTACTGAAAACCGAAACCGATTTGGATTTTGTGTCGGTTTTTCGTACGGTGTTCGAAAAAATCAAAAATTAATTTGTTTTTCTAATTTTTTAAAAAATAATTACCATTTTCTACGTATAAATGATAGCAGAGCTCCTAATCATTAAAAAGAAAATAGTAGAGGAAAATGATGCCACAGCTAGGACCATGGTCTATGACGCTGCTGAAAGTGAAAGCAGGAGTTAGAAGCTAGTAATAGTACTGATACAAGAAAAAAAAAACTAGTAATAGCTGTTTGGGGTGGATGGTGGCAAAAACCGATACCGAAACCGTGGTTTTGTGAGCGTAAAAACCGAAACCGGAATCGAAGTCAACAAATGAAACCGACCCATCCCTACAATGGATACGCTATTTTAACAATGGTTGACGTACCGTACATAGTCGCTACATAAAACACAGACAAGTTAATAAAGCACACTGTGAAAAGGTTTTCCCCATTTTTCATTAATTCTAAATCACTTACTTGTTGTGTTACTAAAGCTGCCTTCTGCTAAATGGTCACTGTCATTGATTTTGGTTTTTACATTCCTGTAAAGTTCTTCCATGGGATGAAAAAAAAGAACATCTTATTTCACATTTATTTTTCCTGTCCATTCGTTAACCGAGTGCTTCTTGCTTTAGGTTGACAGGCTTTCCTTTCCGTGTGGTTGCACACGAGATGGCTGTGGCAACCTGTCTGGCCGCATTGAGTTCAACCCTATCCGTGTTCGCACGCACTTCATTCATACTCTGATGCGGTTAGAAGTAGAAAAGAAACAGCAGCTACATCACCACCACCATTCTTCACCGCATCAAGTGATGGAACACTCGCATCATGCACCAACACAACATGAACCGTGGGGCATATACAGTAATCATGCTAGTCTTGTCCCTGGGTCACCGGTACAGGAACCTCCCGCTGTCCCGTCTGTACCGGATGTGGCCTCGGCGACGGCGGCTGCAGCAGCAGCGTTGTACTACCCAAGCTGTGCCAATGGTACAAAAGCCAAAAATGTGGATCTGACCAATGGAAACGCAGGATTTCCGATGGCACCGAACGGGTCGTACACAGGTGAGTTATCAAATTCGTTGTTGTATTATAATTTATTTTAATCTTTGGGGGTTTGGCTAATTGGCTTAGCTCATCCATGGTAAGAGTTTTAAGATGACTTTTAAGATGAGTTTTAAGATGACTAAGATGAGTTTTTATGATCCTAAGACTAACATTATTACCGATTTGTGCATCTCAGTCCTGTTTTAACATTGTAACAATGCGTTCCTGCATGCCAATGATACAAAGCCAACAATGAAACAAGAATGCACAGTGCTGAGAGACGATCTCGGCACTACAATGGCGGCTGCACTCCTGAATTATAGACTGACAAATGGAATTGGATTCATGGCACAAACCAAAATTACCAATTTAACCAATTTTTTATATAAGTGTCATGCAACCACAGCAAATTAACAAGGAATTAAAAAATGCTGTTTTTGATTAACTCTGTCTTTTACTTGAAATTGAAAACAACTTTACAACTTACAACTTTCATAAAATTAACGGTTACACTGGAAAACACATGTTTGTACTGTCTTTATTACCATCGTCCTTGCTAACTCCTTAACGTTTAACAAATTGTTTTGTTTGTTAATCCATAACAAAAAAGGAACAGCACGGTTAAACTTTGGCTGCAATAATCACCGAGCGCGAGCACACGCAGCCAACACAATAGGGTACTCGTCAGCCTGAGATGTGAAAACTGGATAATAAATAGAATATTACCGGCTTCCTCATGCTGAGACCCAACAATGTCTCGATGCTGCGCATCTCAAAATTGTTAGTTCTCAGCACTCTGAAAGCGCGTAAGTGAAAAGAGTGATGCTATGCTTACTGTCACTTAGTCAAATAGCAGTTCAATACTTGTATCCACTTATCCTGTGTAATGCACTGGTGCACAAGCTAACTATTACAGGAGAGTTGTCGTGCTTGAATTCTTATGGTCGGCCAACATTCGTAACATCGATAGCAATCTTCATCTTTGCACAAAAACTGTGAACCATTAAGACTACAGCAGTGTGATTACTTGCATGTTCCACTGATCTCTATAAATGTTGACCAATTTCAGCTTCCTGTTGTGGAGCTGCATTTAACCCTTAAGCAGGTAGCCCAGTGAATACCGATAATCCCAATGTGCTTATAGTTATCCCAATACGTACAGTACACAGTTTATTATTTATGCACTGTGGACTGAAGATGGCTTTAGTCCGGCCTTATTTGATACTCCTTACGAGCCTAGCGGTGTCGTTGCACCTGACACAGAAGACGGTTCGGACCCAATGAAGGCTCTAAGATAGACTGTTTCACCCTTGAGAGCATAGGCACCTGTAGTAGTTTCTGCTTTTTAGTTTGCTAAAGTAGGTTCGATTTTGAACTTGTTACGGCGGTATTTTATGGTGGCCGTGGCGGCTCGTCAAGAGTGAATCGGCAACGTTCTCCAGGAAGGACAACCACATTCGCTTCAGCGAGAACTGGTCGACGATAACCCTGTCTTTTTGGTAGAATTCTGTGCTAAAAATTGGCCGGATGAGGCTCCGCGTCCCATCATGATCAAGGCTCTGGACCCGGTAGTAGACCCATCGACCAGCGAAAGATTGCAGTGCCCCATTCACGCATTGAAAGGTTACCTGGAATACATTCGGCTACCATCAACTGCGAAATCGCAATAAGTCATTGATCACTTCTGAGGCATCTCTTCTCTTGCTGGACAGAAACTCTGAGTCTCCTTGGCCCAGTTCCACCTGCAAAGATCACGGTCTGGATTTCTGAAGTTAACCACCGGGCGTGTGACATTATCACCAATCATTTAGACCTTCCTCCGGCTATGTGAGTGCAAGAGTTGAAAGCGTTGGCTGCAACCTGGGCATTTGCAGCAGTTGTGGCATTGGATGAAATTGTGACAACTACACATGGCACTATAAGAACACCTTTATCAGCCACTTCGCAGAAGTCAGTGGGACTGTGGGTGGTTTCCAAATGAAAAATCCTATTGCGGCTGGCATTACAGTGGGCAAGAAGTAACGTTCTATTGTTTGGATGAAAGTTTTGTCGATGTGCCTCAAGTGGGTACCTTACTTTTATGACTAGAGTTTTAAGTTTAAAGGTGTTATCTGTACAGCTCAGGGTTTGGACGATCCACCCCTTTTTGGACTAAGTCAGCGAGTAGCTAAGGGGAAGTGTTTTCGGATAGTAAAAATGTCATTTTAATTGATGATGAAAATGTATTATTTAATTGGCAGTTCTCCCCTTTTGGAGCTCTTATCCCTAGAAGTGAATGTTGTGTTCCTTGCAGTACCTCGTAGCTTCCTTTAACTGCGCGGGTGTAGGCCTCCTATATAAACGATCCGATCGGAATCCGTCCCATCTTTCTTCCTAGGGCGACTGCCGCGTGCGGTTGCTTTTGAGCTCTCCCGTCTTCTGGCTATCTCTACAAGCATACAGACCGTACTTGCCGTCGGTGCACGGTCTCTAAGGGGACCGTTGGTTGGGCTTTGGCCCAACCCCTCCTTATACCGTTTTTCGGTTTTGCTTTCCGTCGACGCCTGCGGACCGGGACTCGACGCCCGGCCCATTGCCTTTTGTGGACCGCATATGCTGCTCACCTACCTTCTTGAAGACACGGCTGCTTTCGTCAGCTATAGGTATGTCGGATTCAGAAGAGGGCTGTTGGTTGGGCCCTGACCCAGCCACCTTTGAACCGGCTTCCCAGTTCTGCTTACCCACGGACGTTTACGAACCGGGACCGGGACTCGGCGCCCGGCCCGTTGCCTTTTGTGGACCGCATCTACTGTCCCCTCATCTTCTTGAAGATACTGATGTTACGAATATTGTAGGAACGTCGGTTCCCGAAGAGGACCTTCACCTGGGTTTGGGCCTATTCTCCTTTGAACCAAAATTTTATGGCTCTACTCATCTTTGAAGCTAATGCTACTGCATCAGTCCGAGAAGAGGAGCTTCAAGGGGATTTTGGCCCGATTTCCCTTGATCTGAATTTTCAATTCCACTTGTGCCTGGACACCAAGGGTAGGTCCGGGCCCCAACATTCACCCGAGACCTTTGGGTGGACTACAACTACGGTCCGCCTGCCTTCTTGACAACGCTTCTGTTCATGTCTATTATGATTCCTGCAACGGTTATTCGTCCGTGCATTCAGACGCCCAGGGTCAGGGGACCGGGCTCCAATGCCCGGAGCCTGTGGTGGACAATGAGTCGCTATCCACCTGCTTCTGCTTTTTACAAGTCGTTTCACAACTACGACGGTCCCCTATGGCTAAATGCCTGGGGATCTGGAACCTGATACCGTCACCGGGGCCTGGGTTAAGCCCTCGTATACTACATCCTGCTGTCTGATTGTATTCTTGCTCGTTCTGCCACACTCAACATCGTCTGAAACAGCCTTTACGCTCGGACGCCCAAGCATCCATCCGTCTTTCTGCCCAAGGCTTGAGGTTCAGGTGAAGGCCCCGGTGTCTTCTTCACGTTTCTTTTGATTCAGGTCTCCCGTCCCCTGTCACTATCCTTCACTACAACAAATGGATGCTCGCCCATGCTTCCGACGCCTGAGGATCTGGCCCCGAAACCCGGGCCCGGATCCTTTCGTTGGACCACAGGGCTCTGTTCACTTATCTTCTGGAATGCTTCCTCCATCTGCATTGTCTGGGACAACCATTGTGCTCGAACACCCGATCACCAGCCCATCTTCTTCTTCACAAACAACTGAGACTCGAGGTTTGGGCCTAGGCTCAGGGCCGGGCCCAGTACCATTTCTTCGTTCCACTTTCGGTTCCTCGTCCTTCAGGTCGGGGATCTCGCGACCATTCAAGAGTTTCAACTACATCCAGCCAGTCAGTCCCCTTTCAAGGCGATTCTCCTTCCGCAACATGGCGCATTGCCTTGTACAACCCAGCTTGCACTACGAAGCCTCCTGTTCAATCCAACCTCGCTTCCCTGGCTTCCAGGACTATGACCTCTTCCCTTACAAGCCTCAGGATGGGTTTCGAGCCTCTGGCTTTAACACCTAAGCGCTAGTACATCTTCTGTTTCTCAGAGAACCGAAATTTGGTATTCGGACCAAGACCCGAGGCTGGGCCCAGTACCCTCCCGGCGTTCCACTCCCGGCTCACTATTCTCCAAGTCGGGAATCCCTCACCCACTCAGCATTTACAATATCAGCAAGTCAACCTCTCTTTCGAAGATCTCCTTTCCAAAGAACAGGACTGCACCACGAGCCTCTTGCTTCGTTATCAGCATTTCTTTCACGCTTTGCTTCAGAATTAGACCAGGCCCCGCTGCCCAGGAACTCATCAGCCCATGGGCCCATCTATCTACTTCTGTACCAGTCATGCCGTCGGTTCCTTCCTCAACAATTTCATAACGGCCCATGAGTCTCTCCTTGATCTTACTTGCAGTCCCTGTTACCTCTCGATGCGATACCCTCGCTACAGCTTTTGGATACTACTCGACATGTGCTCTCGCCTGTGCACTGTTCCGCCGACAATCACTTGTTTTACCTTCCTACTAGGCTTGACCTTAGCCAGCCTCTGTTTCAAGCTCACTAGGGGCCCGTCTAGCCTATCAAGGCATCGTGCCTCTAGGTAATAACGACCACGTCGCAGTCGGGCAAACCGTGCCGTAGACTGGTCAAATCGGACTGTATCCAGTCGGCCTGGCATCCCCTATGCCTTTCTACAGATCTTCAGACCTCTTAGCCTGGTTCCTATCTTCCACAATCCGCCTTGACAGACCAGTCTCTGTCCGGTGACCAAGGACCCTGTAAAGCTAACTTGTCCCTACCTCCCCACCTGCTCGTGCTTTCCACGATCCGCTGTATACACCATCTACATCGGACAAGTATCGTTCATAGAACTAATAACAAGGGGGGGGGGGCATCACATGGAAGAAGTCATTAGGAAACGCATCACGTATGCCCAGGATAAATCGTCCGATTAGCCCTGGCGACAATTCCGCTATGTGGCATTACACAGATTTTGTCTTGCAAGAAGTACTTTCCTTTCGTCCCAAGACTAAGCTGGCCGACCAGACCAACCGGCCCAGGACTTATTCCTCGGACCGCCTTTTTTTTTTATTCCGTGTATATGACGTTCGACAGACCTTGTCCTGAATTAGTTGTGTTCCCACCAGGACTGGGCTAACTGGCCGGACCACCCGTCCCAGCGTTTGTTTCTGTTTGCCCACTCCCCAAAAAAAATATTATACTAATTTTTCTTTCCTCATTGCCTGTGGCTGAAGCATTTTTCAGCAAACCCAGCGGGCCTCCGGCCTTGAGGATCACGGCCGCCTCAGCAACTGCTCTTCATGACAAGAATTTATTTTTCTATGCTTCCGACTTCACGTTCATCAACGAGCTTGGAACATTGCAGAATCGCTCCCTGGAACTAAACTGCATTCTTTTCCGACACAAGCTACCTTAAATTTTGCCAATTCCTTCTGCATCTCCTCGACGAGCCTTTTATGGGCACATTCACACATTCCACCGACTTTCGTGCAGTCCGGCTACTCTGCACGTTCAATCCCCCCACTTGTCTACGAGCTGCTTTTCCAGGTATCGCACCCGGTCTGTTGGGACCTGCGTAGTCCAAATACAAAACCGTCTTCATGGCCCGGCTTCCTCACGTGCTTACCAAACACGTGGGCCTGCTTCCATTCCTCGTCCACAGCAGGCGGCCTACAAGCGGCCCTTTTCTTTCTCCTCATCATCCCGAACAACCAAATTCGTGGAATCACTCTTGCCTTCTTGTTCCGGGTCGGGCACACTTCACCCAGTTCCTCCTCCTTCTGTACATTCCCGATCATCTGGGCATATCATCTGCCGCCATGGACACAGACTGTGTATTGCCTAGAACAATGCTGCCTCCACATTGACTTCGCCAACTATCGCCATGCAGTGGGTGACGGTTTGGCATGATCTCCATCTTCATTCTCATGTTCCCTGGCCTTTCAAACTTTCCCTGCTCTTCCCCGGACCTACAACATTGTGAGGATTGCCAACGGTTCCACGTTGACTCTCCGTGTCTTGCCCTAGAGTTCTTGTCTTCAATTTAGTCACTTTTATATTATAAATGCGCCTTGAGGGTCCGGTATCGCTCAACGTACGTGCATCATTATTGATATTCTCCGGATTGTTCTCTGCGGTTCCTGCTGACTTCGGATCTCTTGCTTAGTATGTTTCTTGAGAACAAATTTGATACTGCAACAGCACCATCCACATCACCTTTGACGTCCGACATGTTTTGATGACCGGTTCCGTCCCTTCAATCGTCCGGCATGCTTCAACTTTCATCCGGACTACGGCGCATCTGTCCTGCACCTGTGTCAGATCCATACTGTCCGAATATTCCACGCATGGTTTTCTACTGTTACAGGCGACTTCCCAATTTAGTTTGGATTTTGTTGCCTTGCCCTGCGGAACGCCCCATCCTTTCAGCAACCGGCATCACTGCTTCCTTGTATGACCCGGTTCCGGTCCGCATGTCCTGTTTGCTCCGCCGAATGAATGCTTTATCGCCTCCCTCACCTATGTTGCTAAATACTGGACTGTCGGATCGGTGTGCGTTCTAGGACTGGTTCCTAGGGCCGTCGACTCGTAGCACGGGCCGCCGTTAACCTTAGGTCCGCTACCCGTTGACGAAGTCTGCCAATTAAATAATAGGTAATGTATGGTATATTTCATCGCAATTAAAAAGACAAAAATACCAGCTGCGACTGGTTAATTTTTCTTTTATTGCCTACGATGAAAATATACATTACCCTAAGGCCCGCTCTGCCTTCCCTCTTGGTTCCAAGGTTTATACTGAGCGGAAGAAAGATGAGACGGATTCCGATTGGACCGTTTATAGGCCTGCATCTACACATGTGCAGGTAAAGGGGGCCAGGAGTACAGCAAGGAATAATATCTCCAAAAGGGGAGAACTGCCAATTAAATAATACGTCATGTACTATATTTTCATCGTAGGCAATAAAAACAAAAATTAACCAGTTGCAGCTGGTATTTTTGCATTTTTAAGTGAAAAAAAAAATTAGTTTTTACTTATCCTGAAATACTTACCTTTAGTGTCAGCCCAATTACCGTCCCCACTCTTGCTGAACAGAATTGTTCTACAAACGATTGAGGATAGGTGGTGCTGGGAGGTTATCATGGACTCCCACAGGTGGTGATTGACGGAGGTCTCTTAACATGAAATTTAAGTTCTTTGAACATTGAGCATAAATTTAAAATAATTTAGCCAGTAACTGAAGAAAATTACATTTTTGGATAAGTAAAAGCTAATTTTTTCGTAAAAATAATGTTTTTTTTTTATTATAATTGGGCAAATGAGCATTATTTAAATGAAATGAGTTAAACAATTTTAAAGGTAAGTATTTTAAGTAAAGTAAAAACTAATTTTTTCTTTAAAATTGGCTTTTTTCTTATTCACTTGATTATTTGGCCCTGTTCCTAGCGATTCTTCTTTTTCGTAGATTCATTTGTCTTGTACTCGTGTCTCACAAGGCCAGCTATTGACGTCAAAGGTTTCTGATATATTTAACCATTACCTTGTGATTTGTTGATTATTAGTTACTTGCACCTTTATTTTAATTCATTGTTGATGTAATTGTGACGTAAAATGTGTAGAGCTATTAGATTTCTGTGTACTATTTTTTATACTAGTGTAATAGTAGGCAAGCAGGGAAACTCACAATCCAAGCCCAAACTTGTGTAGAAATCATTTCATATACTATTACAGTACATGGTTTCATAAAGGAAACACTACGTTAAGAGCTGCAATCGTTCACTACCTAGGGTTGTACAGCAGAAAAAGTTTTCAATTCAAAACTGATACATTACTGTCAAATAAGCTAACCATTGTGTACTTTGAATTTCGAAAGTTCGTAAGTTCAGATTTTTACAAGTAACGCTGAAATTCAAAAAGGAAATACTCAGTCGTATTTGTTGAATTTTCGATAGGCTTTTGACGAAAAGATGTAAAATTTCAGTCCTCCCATCTTCTTCAGGCTCCTACAATAAGTGCTTCTTTCTGTTCACATCGTTGTTTTGCTGTTCCTACCTTCGTTAGCAGACAACGACGCAGGTGTGTACCGTAGCCTTCTGTATTTGTCAACAGCTTATCGAAAATCTACCAAATAGATTGAGTATTTCCTTTTTTGAATTTAAGTGCTACTTGTAAAAATCTGATGCATTACTGTATTATCTATAGCACATAAGCATATTTTTTCTTGTTATCGACAGGCGGGAACAACCTTCTACCTCCTCCAGTGACCTTTGCTTCGAACCACGAGACGGGCGTGGACCCTTGTCTACCGAACAACGCGTTTACAGTCCTGAACTACGGAAACGGTGGCAACAGCGAAAATGTTCCGTTACCTCTACCTCCAATCCTGAACTGCTCACCCACAGTGACAGCAGCAACGACAGCAGCAGCTTCTGTGACGCCGTCTGTCGCGGAAGCAGATTTAACGCCGGAGTCATCGGTGAACCCGAAACCAGCTGTTCCAGTTCCACTAGCTCGAACGAACCTTGCAGAGCCAACAGTATCAACTGCTGCGACACCAGCATCTCAGCAAATGTCATCTCAGCAGGCAGATTCTCAAAAAGCCGCTTTGCCTCGTGTGTTGCTCTTTAACGACTCGGATGATGAATTCCATGGACGTGAAGACTCATTGGATATGTATACTTCACCATTTCAGGTATTCTTTTTATTCATCTGTTGCTATAGTGGCACTTGCCATGCTGATTCAAATTATTTCCATGATTGCATATTTTCATAGATTTCACCACTGAGGAATGTATAGATGCAGATGTTCACCAGATGTCCTCTTGTTGGAGCACTGGTTTATACCAATAATTTTGGGTGTTAAAATACTGTATACGAGCCCTTTTCAGTGTATCTAAGGAACAACAAAGATTACAGTTACGAAAATCGCGAATGAACACGTAAGAAGTATCACAAGTATAAAACAACGACTGTCTGAACCTGAGATCGTTCAACTACTTCTTTGTCTACATTGACAGTGACCACAATGAGCAAGCCAGTGTGAGATACTCAACGTGCACAAAGCTCAATGCGAACTGAAGAACACCTCTGTACCCGCGAAATTGACGAGTCCACCAATGGCAAACAACCTAGCTCGTTTTAAGATTTAGCTTTCACAGAGTTTGTGGCATTTTGACGCATGGGGTGCTTTTTCGGTGTTTATTTGTATTTTTTTGGTGTTCTTTGTTGTTACTTAGAAACAGTGAAAAAAGCTCATATTACAGTGTTTTAGGCCTAAGCGACGATATATCGTCATTGCAATTCCACTGCGAAAAAGCCGACACGACGATGTATCGTTAGCCCGGTTCAGCTGAGTTCTAAGCCGTGTTAAAAAAAAATTCCTATTGCGTACATCGGAGGTGTAACTCCCATTGAATTACGTAATTTAGAACGTATATTTTCGGTTTATTTAGGTTAATTTAATTTAATATCATCTGTTTGTTACCTTAAGTCAATGTTATTGTTGTCATCGTCGCCAAAATGGACGTGAAATTGCGTTTATTTGCTGAAAACAGCCATTGGTTCAAACGATCGTATCTTCGGAACGACGCAACGTACAGCCTACATCTTGGTCGCATTCGAGATTGGGGATTCCCAATTTTCTGGCCCGCGAAAAATGACGTCATCAACTCCAACATCACTGCCTGTATTCCTGCAATGAAATGTCCTGTTTCAACGACTGTTGTTCAAACGCTTTGCCCTCATGAGCGCTGATTGGCTCGTTCGCGGCACGTGACTCTTCGGCCGTTCGCGAGTGACGTCATCCGAAGCGAATCAAGGTCGCAGCATTGGCGCCAGCAGCGATTCGGTAGTGAGCTGTAATCGATCGTGAATCTCGAAGAAATAAAGCAACTTTAAACTATTTTTACGGTAATAAAACATAAAATAATGATTTCGGAAGTAATAACACGCGTTGTGACGGAAGAATATCGAGTGGATGTTATCATTCTGAGTACTGTAAGTTGAAACTTTTGTTATCGCTGTTCACGTAGTCGAACTTGAGGATTTTTTTAAATAATGAAAACGTAGGACGATGGTCCCAATTATATTTCTGGTCAATAATTTACAATATAATTATTACGTCTGCGAGTTTTTATACTCCTAGACCGTATAGTTTTTTATTACAATTAATTTTTGTGAGGCATGCAACTTGTTCATGGCAGCCATCTTGCATCCATAGGCTTTTTCGCACGAGAATTGAAAAAATGGCGTAGGCCTAAAGGGTTAAGGGCCGAAATTATTGGTATAAACCAGTGCCCCAACAGAGGACTTCATGTGGTCGTCTGCGTCTTTATAGTCCTCAATTTCATTTGTGTTCCTCCAACAGTTTGTGTTTAATTTTCCGTATAGGAAAATTACTGCATACAAAATAAACATACTTTTGAGTTTAGTGGAAATTTGCACATTCCAAAAATAAGCCGTAGAGTTCGTAGGGCTTCAGGAAGTTTTGGAAATGCCAGGAGTTTTAAGTTTTAGCATCATTTCCTGTGGAAATCGTGCAAACTGCGTTCTTATGTACAGCAAAATAAGCAGATTTAAAAAATGAGCCGCGGAGTCTGCAGAATTTCAGAATGTCTGCTGTGTCCATCTCATCCCAACCTAAGCGTATTATATGTAGATGTTAAAAAAAATCCATGTTAAATAGGCATAACCTAGTGTCAATACACCAATCGTTTAAATATGTAAAGCCAATGTTAATTTGCCAGCATGGAGCCAAAACAACAGTATAGTTCTAGCTTACAGTACTGTATTAAGAAAATCAAGTACAGATGCGTAACCGAACGCTCTCTTCCTAATTCCTATCCCGGCAGAAGTCAATCTATTTTTGTAGGTATAATCAATGATGTTGAAGTATTCTTTGGACGATAAACGATTGTAATACAAAGCATCAGCATGTTAAGAAATCGGCAAGTAAAAATTGTGCAGTGTGTGGTCAGACAATCACACTCTCATATTCTAGCAGAACCATCAAGTGAAACGAAAACATCTTTTCGCCAAATAAATAATTATGCTTCATAAAAACTGCTAACCATTTCTTTGATTGTTACGCTAATTTTTATTTTGCGTTGCATTATGCTACACACTTTTCATTGGATATTTCTAGCCCTGATGAGTTTGGTGTATAAATAACATTATGACTATTTTGCCTATTTCCAGGAAGACTCGTCGTCCTACTCTGAAAATAGCGACTACTCCAATGACAGCTTTGATGTGGTTTCAGGCCGTGCGTCAAATTCAATTGTACCAACCGTGGAAGCTGCACCTCAGCCAAACCCTTCTGATTTTAGCAGCCAGTATCCTGGTTACGCAACCAGCGGTGGCTTCCATGATCAGAATTATAATTCGGCAGATTTGAGTGGGGCTGTGAGTTACGGCATAGACAATTTTGTGTCGAGCACCACATCAGCAGGTGCTTACCCATCGTCTGGATTTGTGTCAAGCCCATCAACTGTGTCGGCTTATCACCATCATTCTGATAATACATTTTCATCCGCTTATGGGCCACACAGTTTTGTTGACCATGCTGTCAACCGGGCAGCTACTCCCTTTCATCATACAGATCACGGAGGTAATGGTGTTGACAATGCAACTGCTACGGCTGCTGAATTCCTTTCAAATGGTGCTTATGGCCACGTTGCTCCTGTCGTTAGTTCCACTAATAGCGCTGGCGGAAGCATTGGCGATGACGAGAATTCGGAGCATCCACCATTTGATGAAGGGCAGAAGTACACTGATCTGACTAGTGCCACCTGTGTTTCAAAACTTCAACCGTTTTCAGAGATTTTGGGTTCTAAGTATGGCAGTTTCGCTTCTGCTGAGCCATCATCTACAGCTACACCGACAGCCATCTTGCCAGCTCACGAGTTTGATGAAAGCGTTAAAGATGCTTTGGCAACAGACAAACCACTCAACGGCGCTGTTGTTGTTAGCAGTAGTATACCAGACGTCTCGTCGTCTGTGGTTAGTGTGAACCCAAGTATTATGGTGGAGAAATCGCAGTTAGCCATACCTGTAAAGTTAGTGGACTCCGTTACACCACGCTTCGATGACACGGGCAGTAGTACCAGCAGTGATAGCCTTCCCGAACCAAGTGAGAACTTCGGAGAAATTATCAAGAAGACGATGGTAGAAACGGTTTCGGCTTAAAAGTTTCAATGTTGCTCAGTTAGAAGACTTCTACAATTGAACCAAGTAACTTGGTTAGTAATAGTGGTACCGCAACCTAACTTGGCAACGTTTGGATTGTTTTTGTGCTGGTTAAGCACACAAGTCCATTAAATAATTAGCCAAGCGCAGACGTGGACCACTATCATTCCTTGACTGAGGAGGATCATGAATGGCAACTGTGTAGTGTTTGTTGTTTGCGTGTCAACATTGTGTGGTACATTTGCAGTTTGTCTGATCTGTCAGTTAGTGTGAGGCGTAGTTCCTTACAGTTGGTGCTTTTGCTTATGGTTGTAAAGCATGTATTTAAAAATAGGTGATTACAATGTGCCACTTTACTGCTAATGTAAAGTAGGCCCTAGGAAACTTTGCATACTGTAGGTAAAGGTGGAGCTTCGTTGGTATGTTGCAGAACAAGTGTTATTATTGTCACGACGTAAAAAAAAAACAAATCTGATAAATTATTACACTACCTCCACATATTGCAGGGCATGCTGGAAGATGCTGCACCAGCACCTTGCTACGATAGTCTTAAACGACGCACTAGGAGTGATATGGAAGACGTAAAGGAGAGACTAGATTCATAAGATGGCGTCATTTTCACATTCTCCCATGACGTCAGTTATTTAAAACTGCTGTGCTTTTCTAATACCGTAGGAAGCTTTTAGTACTTAACAAGACAAATGTACATTCTTACTGTGGACATTGCCACATGGACTGTGGCACTGTTTTTAAATTTTAGTTTCTTTTTATGGCCAATCAAGGGGTGGGTTGCTCTTTTGAAAAAATAATGTTTGGTTGATTGCCTGTTATGGTAAAATAACCTCTTTGCTCAAAATTAATGTTTTATTTTCTTGACTACTGTTTGTTTTAACGCAGTCGCATCTCGAACTTGGATTCTCCAAGACTATTTTTAGTATCTTTGTCGCAGCTGCTTAGTGCTAAATAATTTTTAAGTCAATTTGTGGTTGTAGTGCTGTTATTATACGAGTTTTTCATCGACCCTCTGTTCCTCCAACCAGCAATAACTTAAGAACGGTATTGGTCGTTCATTTGCATGTTGTGATTGTATTTTCTCAAGGTGTCCTGCTCAACACTTGCATTGTTCGTTTAAAAGCGTCAGTTCTGTTCATTTGTAACACAGTAATGGGAGTGCATCGCATCTCGTTCCCAAAGTTTTATAGTAGTCTAGATCAGTCGTTTTGAATGCAAAGTGTGAATTATACGGAACAAGAATATGGTTCCGTAAACATGCAGTGCGAGTTCTCTTACCTTGTTAGCTATAGTCATTCCTTTTGATGCTAAATTTACAGCCGAGCGTGTGCTGGAATCAGATTTGCTAAGTGTTTATAATACTAACTGAAGATAACAAAAACGTGTACACCATTGACATCACGAAGACCCGTGAATGCTAGACATGTCACTGTCATATACCGTACCGGTATTGGTCATGTTCTACTAGGTGCAGGTGGAGCCTTGGTTGTGTGAATTTCAGCGATAGGTGTAGATGTGGAAGAAGGTGTATAGCAAGTACCATGGTTGTGCTGTATCTGTGCTGGTGTAGTTTTATGATTTCCTGTGATAATGCATGTGAGTGTGCAGAGTTAGCTCGTGAAACAACGGGCTACTGAAACACTTTTTTTTGTCTGGCGGTCTGGTTCGATACCCTGGTGTAAGATAACGGCATAAAACATTTTGAGTAATAGTAACCAGTTGTCTAAGGCTATCGAATACCTAGCCTACATACATTATATATATTTTGGTTTCAGTACCAACCAGGAACTGCCACCCCTTGGGAAAAATGACATTCAAGACGTTTGTATAAATTGAAAATAACTGGCATAAATAAGATTTTTTTTGGCTTCGTCATCTTCAATTTAAGATTGAAGAAATGCAGTTTTGTGATCCAATTTTCTTGGTTTCTGCTAAGCTTGAACTACAGTAAATAACCCATTAAACACCCTAAGCTAACACCCATCCCCGTAAAATGCTAAGGTCAAAATCTGAAATAGCCAAAGTAACATCCTCCCCTTTAATTGTTGGTTTTCTGCTACAAAATTAACTAAAATTGTCGTACATTTGACATAATCAAATATTTATTCGCATAAATCGTCTTTTTTCTGCTGCAAAATTATACATTTAACTAGGAGCATCATAAAGGAAAGCCCGTAGGGCGACAGGGTATCCATGCTAATATTACTGCATGTTTCGTGTCTCGTTATGGGTCAAAACTCCATGTGGGCAAACGTGTAGCTATTTTCGGGGATAATCATGTTAATGGTAGCGCTGAATAGGTTTTAACCCAATAGATAGGTGCAAATTATCACCATTCGTGTAACAGTTAGTCGAGGCGTGCGGGCACCTCCACTTGCAACAGCGTTCCACGAGCGTGAAGCAGGGAAGCAGATGGTGTCTTCGAGCGAAGGTCGACTGGGGCAGAAATCGCCTGTTTCGCTTTCTGACTCCACGTCATTTCATGTGCGTGCTGTAAAGTTGATGCCTTTCAGCATTACTCTGTTAAAATAAGATTTCTGGTCGTGTTGAATAAGTCTGCTTGAATTCGGGAAACTATGCCCATTCTGCTTCTCTCTCAGACGACCTTGTGACAGGGATAGAATATGAAGCGATAATTACAGCATGAACACTTCCGCATTCTCCATGTATGCATTCATTAGAGCTTGATTTAATGAACTCCCAACGCGATTCACCATTGCTAAGTCCTGTGCGTTTACGTAGACATTTTCCGAAATTTTGCATGAGGTAGGAAGTTAGCCTCAGGATGCATACTTCACTCTCCTGAACTGAAGGTGGGTGTTTTTCTGCCGTTTATGTACGCATGCATGAATTACATTTTTTATTAAATGAGAAGAAAGTCATCGTGTAAATGCTAGGTCAAACCCAGTTCATGTACGTGATTGATCACATAACTGCAGACTTTTCCGTGATGGTGTAAATTGGGAGTAACACCCTCCGGAACAAGTTATGTTAGAAAATGGGTTATGTCTTATTTATTTGCCCAATTTCCTACGAGCGTTCATGGTGTTTAGCAATTGGTTTGTAGAACTTAAGCAACAGATGCATGATTAGCCCCTTTCGAAAGCTCTCGGTAAAATTTTTGAAATGGTGTATTGGAACACCAAACGTGGTTAGAGCTTAGCAAATTGTCAAAAAATTTATTTAAACCGATCCTAAACCGGTGTGGGTATGAACAGCCTTACTGTTGCTTATCTGAGCTCATTTAGTGTTAACTTGTCTCTTAATCGATCTCGCCTAATGCAGTTATCATGAAGGTTCCATTTTTGACATGAATGGACCTTCATGTCGAAAACATTTGCCTCACTTGTTTGTTCTCATTAAATGTGCCAAACTTATTTTTTTGCTCGCGTCTTTTCAAGCCTAAGTGAAACGGCAACACCAATCGTGAGTTAACTGAGAGCACATTAATAATTAAAATATGAAAAGTTGACCTTTGGTTTAGCTTAATTTCTAAGGTATCTTGCTTGCACACTTCCCATGTTGGGCATACACGGCACACAGATTTCATTAAGTTGTGGCCTAGTTGTGGCAAACCATATTATTATTATTATTATAAACCTGTTACAATTGGTAAAGTAAACAAACTCCTGTTCTCAAGACTGGAGTGTATTATGTTTTAACAATAGTGTAATTAGTAGTAGTTAGTAATCGAAGGAACTTAATTTAAGACTTGGAGAAATTTAGGTTGCCATCACACAATGTAAGCAGCACAAGGTGACAAATCGAAATTGCTAGGAACGTAGTTTACGTGTGAACAGAAGACAAATTTGCGTTAACAAAATATCGAGCTCGTATTTTTTTTGACGTTTTGAATGAATGTGTAAGCTAATGGTAAGTGTAAGAGTTTTATTTTTTTAAGATTGCAGCTGAGCTGTATTTAAAGAAACTAGGCTAATTGTCTGCTTTTTAGTCTCAACAGAATTTTTGCTGGTCAAGTCAGTGTAAAGTAGTTATTAATCGGTGTACTGTAAAATATAAACTTTTGTACTAGCATTAACGAAAGTGTTCAGGACATGCGGTGTGTTGGGCTTGAAAGTGTAAAGTAATACTTCATAGCTGGAAAGCATGATGCGGCCCAGGTAAATGAGAAAAATCGTTTTTGTCCATTGGTATCGATTCTGATTGATATCGATTAAAAAAAGCTTAACATCCCTCTGTTAGCGACATGATGGGCCGAACAAGTAAACACGAGCGATTGGAAACGTTCCATGTGATCATCACTGCTGGTTAATAGTACGTAACCTACTTAAACTCGAAAGGTCATACTGATGATGGTCAATACAGTTTTCTGCACTCGACACCTATAAAATAGTGGAAACTTTTAAACAACCAAATGTAAGCATTTAAACTTTCACAAGGGTTTATTGAGCCGGTTGAACTCTCCAAGTGCGTTTCTTATGGACAAATTGTTGATTATAATAAAGAGCTCATGTAAGGTAACTGCTGCATGTCATTACTAAAACCCCGTAGCTTTTTTCCTAATTGTTGAGTAGAGAATAGAACTTGCTGCTAAGGGCTGACTAAAACGGTAACCTTGTCGGAAATTTTATTCAGGGTTTTCATTGGGGCATGCGTGTTACAGATGGAGCTTTACTCATTAAGTTGAACTTCTAGTAGAAAATGGTAACAAAAATAATTGGCAAGATCATTGTGCATCTAAGTAATGCTGGATGAGACTTCCAGAATTAACTGGCTATCCTATTTCTTGAAGCTGTCTTGGCCACAGCATTACGTGGTAATCCATAACATGTATGACCTCGCAGACAACATAATACTCGGCAAAACACTAGCTCATGTAGATTCCATAGTAATCAGTAAGGCCTCCGCATCGGGCGCCATTACCCAACGTTTGGAACAGTTGCAAAGTTCTATTAACTAATGCATAAATTGAGCTAAATTCTATTATACTATCCGTTGTATCTCATCCATCTTGAATACTGTGAGAGCCTTATCTACCCTTGTTTGGTTATGTATCCTTCAAGACAATATTTGTTTTCCGTCTAATAGCGTGTTAGCTGCAACAGTGTGGAACTAAACCGTGCCCTTCTTAATGCCTCATAGGGTGAGTTTCTAACCACCGCTATGCTGTTCCCCTATACGGTTGTGATCAACCGTTTGCATTTGCATATCCTTGCAACCATGCCTATCCATAGGCATTAATGTGAGCACTGTAACTAGCCTACTATGGCATAAGTGCAAACCCAATTCCGTCTTATATGAATGAGAAATTTTCTGCTGCATTATTTGTAGAAGTTACGGAGCTCAGCATGAAAATATTTCTATATAAGTTGGCTACTATTGCTGCCCTTTTTTTTTTTTAAATAATGAATTCACTTTTAAAAACTAGGTAGGTCATGATCTATCTGCATGCAATATCTTGTATTTTGTTTTCAAAGTTGCTCGTTTTCCAAAAAAAAAAGTAAGGAAATTTGTTGTTTCTGTTGTAAAGTGATAAAATATGTTCGAACAACCAACCGAGAGTTCTTGCGTATAACTGGGAAATTAAGTTGCTTTGGGTAATGGGTGCCAATGTTGTTCGTAGGAAGTGCATGTAATGCTTAACCTTAAATAGGTCAGGCTTTTACAGTCTGCATATGGAATTTTGAAATCTCTTCAGATGCAGTTTGCTCCAAAGGAACCTTTCGTATTAAGAACTCTGTACAAAAAACCATTTCTTGGTGCACTAGCTTGTTATAAAGAGAGCCAATGGTAATTTAGAATTTTCCATTTTATTTTTTTTTTAATTTGTTCCATTTGAGAAAATTGGTTGGGTGATAGCTCTCCTGATTTCGAGTGCAATCCTGAAACCCATGTAATTTTGTGTTCTACCTTAAGTTCTAAATTCAGTGTGCGGGCATATAACTCTTTATTTTTGAGGTAGCACTTGAAATTGTACATTTCTGTTCATATTTGTGGAGAAATTGCAGCTTTTTCAACTGAAATCTCAGTTAAAAGGTTAAATTGATAACCACTACTCCAACATAATTCTAATGTTGAAACATGCAAGTGAAATAGTATGGCTCGCACAACAAGATTGGTTGGTATGAAATTGTTTTAAATATTGTAATAAAACATTGCCATTGGGAGTCTTGGGTAACTTGGACAAATGCAGTGTAGTTAAAAACAAAAGGCAAGCTACGTACGAGTACAATGAATGTGTGGTATACTTTGTATTAGCACTAACAGCACTAGATCTTCGACAAACTCTCTTGAGGGATAAAACCTTTACATCCACCCGTGCAAACAAACACAAGCAACCCTTCCCAATGTCGGTCGCCACTCGCCATTTGGCGAGTGGAAATCAACAGTTGGCGACTTGGAATTTAGCCTTACTCGCCAAATCGGCGACTGGCTACAGAGCATGCCACTCAAAAAGGGGTATCTCTGGAACCGTATAAGTTAGAGACGAACGGTTTGCGGCGTTATGCTCACATTTATAAGGGCTATATAACTGGATTTTGTGCATTAATACTGGAGTTTAAGAAAATTGCACAATTTTGTTAATGCATAAATTAGAGAAACCTTTCATCATACAAGACATATTTAGTATGTGGCGAGTAAAAATTGTGAAATGGCGAGTGCTTTGTAAGGTCTACTGGCCAAGTGGCGACTGCTACCGGATTGACATTCGGAAGGGTTGAACACAAGATAAGTGGATTGCAGCGCCACCCTCAATGAAGATAACTGATGCTGCACGTAGCCATCTGCGCATACGCAAATCGCAAAAGATCAACTAACTTCATTTTCACTTTCAGAAAAATTTGGGTGTCAACTTGTGTGGGAAATCAAATGGGTGCGGCGTGGGTGTTAATGTCTTGCGCTAGTGGGCGGCTTTGTGTGGCGGCTTTGATTGAGAGTAGTTTGTAATAACTAAATTCGGTATCGAGACAAGCTTTGTTGAAGGAACCTTTATTTTGTGTATCTTCTCCGGTGAAATGTTGTAATTTGGCTGTGCATTTACTAAGTAAGGTGAGAAATGTTTACCGTGGTTATTGGAATGTGTTACTTCAAGTAACGGCTTACAACCATTATAGAGAAAGTAATACTTTGAATATTAAGAAAAATGGCTGAATGTAAAAAAAAAAAGCTGGAATGTTCAACCGTTTGAGTGTAACTAAATGGGGTTCTGAGCAAACATGCCGTACATGTGAACAGAAATGAAACAGCAGTAATAACATAAATAAACAAACAATCGTTGTGCGTTTGGGAACTTCAGCGAAGGTCAGTGAATTTTTTTTTCAATATGGCTGCTCAGTGGTGTTCTGTAGCCCCGAGATACGATGACTTTGTTTATTTATGTTGTATGCTGTTTTGTCAACGCTACCGTGCAAAAGTCGTGATGACATACAAATCGTAAGGCATCTTTTGGATCACGCTAATCCATTCAAGAAACTAGAATCGCTATGAAGGAAACCATTTGGAAGAGTTCATAACCGTTACTGAAAATCCCCATGGGTCATTAATGAGCTGTCAATAATGTACACCTTAACAGACAATAATGAATGCGGAATTTACCGTCGGCCAGATAGCTTGTTCCACAGTGCGTACGTGTTACTTTGTAAATAGATCCTCATGTACCAAACTTGTATTATGTTGCCCTGTGCTGCTAAATGTACGACTGTGGCTAATTTGTTAACGAATTGTTGCAGCACTAGACAAAGGGAGGTTTAAAATCTTTCCTTTTGTTTCCATTTCTATTCCACATCTATTTATTACCTACTATAGATGTTCATGTAAACTTACTTCAAAATATTCTTAACCTAATATAGACTTTCTGTAGTTTTTATGTGGTTTGTAATAATGTATTGGAGGTGTTGATGACAATATTATAGCCATTAGCTGAGAATAGCACAAAACTATGTCAGCATTGACTTGTTATAAAGACGTGAAAGATGGTAAGGTAAATTCCATAATTTTAAGCGCTGGTTTTGAAGTTGTATTGACTGAATTCAGTGAATTGCCGTACTAATTATGAAAACTGGAGTATGAGATAATTGAAATAAAGGCTAAAATCTGAGGAAGAGCAACTATGAGTTGTTGCGTCAAATTTAATTTTCAAGTTTTGAAGTGCAGCTCTTTAAAGGAATACTACCCCTACAAATTATTTTATCTATAATATAATTACGTGGATGTCTGACAGCAGCACTGGCATCGCACATCTGGTAAGATGGGACGCATCGTGGGAAAACTTTTCAAGACCGCATGCTTCTCGAAGGGGCAGCTTTGCGACCGCCTTTTATTTGCGCCAACATGAACATGGACGAATATAGTAGAGGCATTCTTGGTAGAAGGGAGATCATTAGCGGTGCGGGGAGGGGGGGATTTGAGTCACAGGATGCACTGGTTGAGTAAGCATTTGCTAGCCAGTATGTGCAACAATTTGAAGACAATTAATTCATTGAACATGGAACGTACACATGAGCTACCATACCGTTCCAGTGTTGCAAATTGTGCAATGTGCATCCAACACCACCCGTGAGTAGCATGGGCTTCTGCTACTGTTAAGTAGGACGCTGATACCCCTTTTAAGATTTTTAGAATATAGCTTGCCTTGATAATTAAGTCAAAATAAATACAAGTGTCTTTAAGTCGCCGGTGCCAACGAGAAGCAGCGAGCGCTCCTTCCGGCCAGGGTTGTGACGTTTTTCATACAGCTGGTTGGGATGCGTTCATATCTTTCGTGCTGTGCTGTGCTAGTCTCGGGTTACGCCATTTTGTATTGCTTGTGTACCTCATACAGATAGCTGTAGAATGCGGGAAGAAAGTTGACGTCATGCTGCACGATTCGAAGGGATTTTCTCCAACGATTGCGAACTAAGCACGCGTTGTCTGCTTAAAGTAGGCTTTTTAGAAATTTGTATGAATTAAGCACCAATACCACTGATATCAGATGACTCTTAATGTTATTCCAGTATCTAAACTAATGATAAAAAAAAATCAGTTTGATGGTTTAGTATTCCTTTAAGCTAAAGCATGGTGGATTGATTTAAATGATTAAAATGATTTTTAGAATTATTAATCACTTCGATTTAAATTACGATTTTCGTCACTGATTTAAATCAAATGATTTTTATTAATAAAATCCAGATTTAAATCAATAATTTTTATCCTTCCTTTAAATATTTCAATTGGTTACACTATAAACTTGCCGGTGTAAGTTTTAGTTTCTGTTATGATCAGTGTCACTGAATGGCGACTGCCTCTTCTGTAGGTTTGGACTACGAGAGGTTGTTTTCAGGTTCAAGTATTCAAGGCTGAAAAGTGGTGTTTTTGCCGGAAGTACTGAACAAAAAACAAAGCAGTCAATAGCAGTGACTTGACTGAAGACTGACGAGTCATCATCAACATAAAGTTGAAGCATGCAGTTTCTTTTTACCAGTTAGCTTATGGCCTGCTAAATACATAAATCTGATTCGGCCATAACGTTTATTAAAACCGACCTCGGTGTTTGGAATGATCCATGAAATTACCACAGAAAAACATTGGTAAAAAAAATCTGATGTTTTTTTATTTAAAAATAAAAAACACGATTTTTTCCACCCCGAGTCGAAGATTGCTATTATTGAGTTCATTTATTGCCTTTGTATTATCCATGTGGGGCTGAAGTGTAGTTTATATATATGTGCATATTCTTCTGAAAATAATGACCGTAATAGGTTTTTCCTGCCTTCTAAAGGTACAGCAGGAGAGTTTTAGAGTGCTCCTTGGTGTTGGAACAAGTTAAAACAATTTTTTGGGCACGCGATCTGTAGCGAATGTGCTGGGGAAGTCCAACTCGCACCCCTGACGAATTGTACTTGACTAGCTTATTCTGACCTCATCGATAGTACAACAGGTTGATCTAATTTCCATACCTGGAAAGGTACTGCAGATGAAAGAACAATCCCACATATACACAAGGCAGTCATTCAATTTGAACCGTCGTTCTGTTCGTTAATAGGAAACACTGACCATTTGGCTGTTCTGAAATATTTTAACTGGTTTATTTCCGATGGTCAGTTCACCATTTTCCGTGTCTTAGTATAATCGAAACACGGGGTCATTGTCTTTAGGATGCCGAAAATTTAACCAAGAAATATTTTGCCATTTGTTCAGAAACCAGGCCACGTAACAAACTAACAAGCACAAAATCGGGCTCGCTTCATCAAGCTAAAAAGCAGAAGCAACTGCTTAATCCCAGCATGGTGCCTTTGCTCTGATCCACAGAGTATTCTCTACTGACGAGCCCAAACAAGGGCGAAACAGTCTGTTGAGTGACCCTCTATGGGTGAGAGCCGCTTGATTTTACGTAACAAACTGTCATGCGATCTGAGTACAGCTATGTTAAGGAAGTTCTGTTGGAGTAGATATGTGTCTAGCTTGAACTGCCGAATATGTAGGAGTGAGTTTAGGACTGGAGCAAACAGATGCGTACTCGATTTTAGTTTTGGGAGGAATCTCGGTAGGAATTTGGAGACTGAAATTGGCACTGGTTGCAAATTTTAACTTCACGTTCTCACTGGGAGTAACAAGATACAAGATACACCCGATACTTCGTCATCTTCGTCACTCTCCTCGGCTTAGTAATCTTCAATGGGTCTAGTTTGCGGGTGCTATACTTGAGTGCTTTTTAAAAGTGCTGACAACCAGTTAAAAAAATTCTTGTACAATTCTTCTTGTGCTCGTTCGTCCAAACATTGGTTTAACATTTTTTTTTAGTTAAATGTTTACTGAGTTTCGCAAGTTCGCGTTTCGTTTCCATTCTTTTTTTTTTTATAGGTAAAAACTAATGTTTATATCATCCCTTGTTTAACGTTTTATTAATCAATAAAAAAGTATGTTTGTCCCAACATGTTCTTCACAATGTTTTTAAAAGTCTGAAAATTACATGTCGGGCCCAACATGATTTCTTACTACCTGCAAATACTTACTTTCAGTAATTATGCTAAAATAACTATTTTACGCTTTTGCTGCTCATTTAAAACTAAAAATCCCCATTTTTATGTTTCACCTAAAGCTTTTCTCCTCTCTCGCCTGGCGCGCTGCCTATCTGTTTCCAGATCGGCGCCATCTTGTTTGATCCCTTCATCACTTTTTTAAGCACACCATTGAGAATGGTCGTGGATTGCATTCGCTTGCTTATTTTTTGGATTGTAACGGAGTTTAGTGTGTTTTTTGAGTCGCCTTGAACAACAGAAGGAGGCTGCAGCATTGTTACACATTTTTTGGATAATTTGATCGAAAGATGAGTGCTAGTTAGATATTTAGTAAGGTTAAACATTTTTTAGTTCTACCCCTGGGCAAGGCGTGTCGATCGCGGAGTTTGCTTCTAAGTTCTATTGCAAAATTCAGAACGGCATCACGAATCGGGGAAAATTGTTTTCTTGTACTGGAATTATGTCCGAGCAGTGGGCCAGCCAACGTGCACGTGTGTCACCAGCATCGGAAACGTGGGTGAAGGGACGGATCTAATGGACTGTAAAGAGGTGGTAGTGTTTAGAGTTTTTATTACGTGTCTGAAGATGAAAGTCGGCTAGGTTTTTCCATCCGCAGCTAATTGACTATCGAAAATTTGGCAAGAATTGTTAAATCGTTCTTGCCTATCTGGAATATTGCGTATTTTCCTCCGTGCGTAAGTAATGTCCATATTGTTAACATCCCGCGCATTTCTTTTTTTGGGAAGTGGTTTAGCAAAACGAGAGTATGGTGTGCAGTTAACGTCAAACTGCGTCTGCATAAATGGGTACGACGTAAAGTACAATGCATAATAGTCACATTCACTTTGCACCAGTAGTGTAGCTCTGGCCTTGTGGGCCGATTAAAAAAAAAAGTGGCGGGAACCCTAACACCCTTCCTCCTCAAAGTACTAAAAACATTTTTTCCCAGTGTTGGAACATTAGAGATGCTAATTCATGGGACTTTGCATAGTTATTTAAATCCTTTTACACCGTTGATCCAGTTCCACCTTAATTTTTGCCTAGAACTTGGAACTTGAACTCGGGACTTCTCGCATACTAGGCCAGGCAGTCTTAACCACTGTCCTACCGGGTGTAGTATGCTGGTAGTCCCAGTCGACGACAGTTATCTTTTGCTGACGTGTCTTGTATTTTTTACGGCTAGAGTATTTTCACAATGCAGATGTTGCTTCGTTAACCTGTTAGCTTGTGAATTTATGTTTACTTAATCAAGTTGGGCTCCCTTGGAACTACCAAGACGTCTTACCCCAATCCTACGCCACCGCTTTATACCATACTCGTGTTTCGCTAAATCGCTCTATGGAAAAGAAACGCATGGCTTGCCAGCTTGCCGCTCGCAAATGGCAGAGCTGACGCTTCAGCGCCATCTATTGTCATGTACCAAAACCGTAACGTATTGTAAGCTATAGAACAGACGGCTGCTAGGTGAGACTAATCCCAGTAATCAGTTTTCCTGATTTTAGTGATGCTGTTTACCATTCTTTTTAATGATCCGTGCATAACTGTTTTGTTATGGTGCCAATGTGTGAATTAATCCAGGTAACGGGTAAGTTAAATTGGTGCTATTGTAGTATGCAGTTAGTTCACCAAAATGGTTAGGTTAATTCAAATGTTGTGACACGGAGTTGACTGTAACGTGACGGCAGACCGCACAGTACAGTAGCACCAATTAACTTGCCTGCTACCTGGATTAATTCAGACATCGGCCCCTTTGAGTGGGCTTGAAAGGGGTGCCATAAGCAAAGGCGTCCGTGGCGCGGACTTTCAAAAAAATGGGGAGGGGGTACACTTGAAAAAAAAAAAGGCCAAAGAGCAAAGATATTTTACTTTAGGCAGCCCAGTAGTCAGAGCTAACTTGCAAAAAAAACTTCATCTGCTTATCTGGTAGTCTCTTAACTACAGCTAGACCTTGCGTTTATTTCCAAATAAAATATTCTAACACAATTTTAGTTATGATTCATCATAAAGGACATTGGAGGAAGTGGTGGGTACTGCCCCCAGGTGCCACAATGTGCGGATGCCCTTGGTTACAAGCAACCATTTCTTAGTGTCCCTTATCAGTACCACTCGGAGCCAGATTTATAAGTAGGCATAAGGGGCAATTGTTCGAACCTGTTTTATTATTTTACGTGGTTTGAAACATTGTTTCTTTGCTGTGAAAGTACTATACCTGTCAATTTTTAGCATTGCTGTCACAGTGATGCTGTTGGTTGCTTGAGACTTGAATTGCCGCCTCAGTTTACCCTACCACGCATGCGCGGTCCTCCCTATATAAGAGTGGCGGCTACGAGGGCTCGTCATCTCTTTGTCTCAAGTCGCCATGCGGCTCGTTCTGTTGGTTCCCTTCTTCTTCCGTCCGTCATTTACTCAGGACATCTGACCGCCTCTCGCCCTATTCGTCCCTCCACCGCCTGCTGAATAAAGAATCGTTCTCCTCCTGGCTTTCGCCCGCTTGCCGTTGCCCTCCGGCTGGATGCCGCTTTGAGGTCCCATCACTGCCCGCACTCCACGCTCTTCGGCCCGTCTCCGGTCTGCCCATAGCTCCGGCCTCTCGCCTCCCCCTCCTCGACCTTGAATCTCCACGTCTTCCTGGGCCTGCCGTGGAAGCCGTTGTGAACAAGATCCTCCATCGACGGCCCAACCTCTGGTTCCCTCGCCGTCTTTCGTCAGCCGTGTTTCCGCACGGTCCATTCCCGGCCCATCTCCGGTCTGACCATAGCCGGGGCGTCGCCGTCAAATGGGGATTGTTGTTCCTGCACCTCTATGTCGCAGCCTCATGTCTCACTGGACCTACTGTGGAAGCCGTTGCGAACTGGATCGTCCATCGACGACTCTGCCTCCGGCTCTCTCGCCGTCTTTTGTCCGCCGTGTTCCGCACTCTCCATTCCCGGCCGTCTTCGGTCTGCCCATAGCCGAGACGTCGCCGTCGAATCAGAAGCGTTGTTCCTGGGCCTCAACGTTGAAGCTTCATTCGTCACAGGACCTACTGTGGAAGACGTTGCGAAATGGGTCATCCATCAACGGCTCTGCCTCCGGCTCCCTTGCCGTCTTTCGTCCACCTTGTTTCCGCACTCTCCACCCACCGGCCCGTTCCCGGTCTGACCATAGCCGGGCCGTCGCCAGCAAATCGGGATTGTGACTCTGGACTTTGGCCGGCTTGTCATCTTTCGCGCGCTCCGACGCCATAGGCTATCTTTCCACCCTACGGTCCACCCCCGGACCGTTCTTAGCTGGGACGTCTCCGTCAAGTCGAGTTGTCGCCAAGTCTCTCACCGCTCCTGTCAACTACTTTGGAGCTCTAGGGCCCTTTCCCTTTCCTTACCGGCCAGGACAACAACCATGAACTGAATCCCCCGACGATTCTGCCTCCGTTTTCCACCACCATCTTTCGTCTGCCTCGCTGACGGCATAGGTTGCCGCACGTCACTCTCGGCTCGTATCGTGTCTACCCCTCAGGTCCGAGCCGCCATTTGGGCTTTTCCGCATCCCTTTTATCCAGCTGGGGAAGTAGTGCTACATTGGCCCGTCCATCGACGGCCCCTGCCCCCCCTCTCCCCTTAACACCAATCTACCCCGTACCGAGTTACAGATCTACATCTGCCCCGGCACTCAACCACCTACGGTCACTTGACATTGTCATTTTACTCCATGCTACCTATCAGCCCACCCTACGACCCTCGGCTCACTTACACCCGACCGAAAGTCCAGGATTACCCCGGCTCGCACTAGCTTTCATACTGATTTTCGTTCCTCTGTCGTCGTGCAATTTTTTTCCCACGGCATGACCGATCTTCTCTTCCACTCCCGGTCGTCTTAGTTTGCACCGATACTGAGTGGAGAGCTACGCCACCAAGTCTAGGACACCATGACGCACGCCCCCCCCTCCTTTCCAAGGGATGTCACATCTCCCATGCTGCTCTTCGCAGGTAAGGCCGCGCCGACCGAAAGACCCTGTCCCACTACCGAGAGTCGCTTCTCCACGACCAAACACCACCCCAGTTTGACCGAATGACAACAGCCTCTTTTCCCTCATGGAACAGAATTAAACCCTTCCTCATGAATGTAGTTCCATCCTCTCCCATTCATGGAAGCCCGACCACAAGGAAACACCATGATCCCCCACCCTACGGACCTTCATTCCAACGTGACATCACGTGCCAGCCTGCATCCGCCTGTTTTTACGTCAGTTTTTCAATCGTACCCCGGCACTTTTTTCTGCCATCATCGCAAAAAAAAAAAAATATATAATGAAACATACATAATTTTGAAAGGGGAGTCATATCTGGACCACGGGTCACCCCTCCCTCCCCCTTCCTTCGATCTTTCACCCACCTCATCCCACCGCACCGTGACCGGGCTCCGGAACTTTGGTTACCCGCCAGCTCATCAGGGACTCGGATGCAACCTTCCACCTCACCCAACACCTAGTACTCGCCACCGCCGCCAGGTGCGCCACCTCCTGTTCGCATCCGCCTCTCGTTTCCGGGGTTTTTCCTGCATTCCTCCTCTGTGTTTTTTGTTACGCTCACGTCACACTGCTTAGCGTCTTCTGATCCCGTTTTCGCAAGCATACTCCTCTGGCTCCATAATGGTAAGGACGAAAATGCCTAAGACTCTCGAAGACGTCGAAGACATCCACTTTGGCCGCACGCCCGTGATCGATGACCCGGGCAAGGGCCACTGCCCAGGGCTTTTTAATCCCCTATGTATTGACCCACACAAGGTGTGTCAATACCACAGAAAATGCGAGTTCTACGAATGCCCCTGCCCAATTTGCGTAACCATTCCTCTCCAAAGATTGGCAAGTAATTGCCTACCGACAACTTCTATCCGCCACAAGGAAGAGGCAGTTATCAAGCCATAAACTTTTAAGAAATACAAATCAAATGTGACCCCAACAATGTCCCCAGCTTCACCGGTGGTTGCAATCCCACCCACCCCCGGTGACGTGGAAGAAATTTCCACTCCAATGTCCCAACAATCTTGGATCCATTCGACGGCTTCTTCTGCTACCCCGGCCAGCACAAAGACTTCTCTCTCCCCCTTTCCGGGAAAAGAAATTCCACCCTCGGATTCCTGTGATAATCCAGATATCTTCCCTCCTCACCACTCATGGAAGACATTCCGGATCCCTCAACCGAAGCCAACGATCTCTCTTTCCCCGCCACTCCACTTTCTCCTCATCATGGAGATGATATTGACTCCCCTCCACTCGAAGCGTCCTCACCCTCAATCGTATCAGTTCCTCCATCCCAATCCCCACTCTCTCAAGAGGCCCATGGCACTCCCGCAGACCGCAATTCGCCTCTTTACGGCCTTGACACGGAAGAACCGATTGAAGTCGACGGTGACAAAATTGTTCTCAACTTACGCCACAAGTTACAACTTAATAGCCGCGCCCGAAAGCAGTACGCTCTTAATGTAAAGAAGGTGAAACCCTACCTTTTACACCTTCAAGACTCTCTTGTTCACCAACACGCTTTAATTACCAAGCTGACCAAGGAAAATCAGTCTCTAAAGACCCAAAACTCAAACCACCTGAAACATCTTGCTGACCTGGAACTAGCTAATGCGCTACGCCAGAAAACCACGCAACCAGACCCTCATGCTCCCCCACCTTCCGGGCCTTGTAAACTCCACGGAATCAACGATCTGCACCGATTCCGTCCATCTTACCCTAGAGCGACCATCTTTCAACATCCTGCCCTATCCTCATCCTTAAGGGACTCAAGATTAAAACAGGACTTCCCCACTCGCCCAGTCGCGTTCACTGATCACGGCTTAACAGTCACGGCTACAAATCCGGCCAAGCTGCAAGACTTAACCCAATCCCACATCCTGAACTCATGGAAGGCCATTACAAACACATCACTTTCGCACAACCTGCTAGCCTATTCACTATGGCAGTTCGACAATGCTATCAATTCCCATCCATTACTCTCGGACATGGCTCCACTCTCAACATTCCCGTCCACGGAATTCCCGTGCACACCTTGTAGATCCAAGGCACGTCATTACTGCCTAGGTTTTACGTTCTAACCCACAGTAAACTAAATCACCAAGAACCTGGGCCCCACTCTTCCCTCTTTCGGACTGGGCCCTTCAAAAAAAAAAAGTTTGTACATATTTATATAACGATTCAAGTTCCTCTTATCACTTTTATCCTAACTTAACTTCTTTCAGGCCGCTTTTTAGGGCCCTCCCACTAGAACAGACATCAGGAATGGCCCGTACAATTTTTTCTTATTTAGTAAAAAAAAAAAAAAAAGAGTAAACACCAACTTAACAAATCTTAAGTCCAAAATCCTCCCCCCTCTTCTCAAAGTTCAAATAATTCTGCACCAGCCCCTCCCTTTCATCACAAGACTGTCATTGTGATGACCACTTCATTTGCTCATCCTTGCATCCCCAGCTTCCAAGAACAATCCATTCACACCTCCAATCAGTGCTCTGCCATACCACCCTTTCTGTTGTGATCCTACAATCCACCTACCTCCTCTTCTTCAAGCTGAAGTACACGTCATGATTCTGGAGAAGATCCACCTACAAACTACCAAAGGTAAATGTCACCTCCTTCCCTCTTTTGTAATCAGCTCTTTTTTTACACCACTAACAAAGGGGAAAACGATGGCCTCGCAAGGCCACACGCCCCCTGCTACCAACTTAGGTGACTCACCGCCTCAGTACCCCAGGGAACTCCGTCAAAAGGTGCCCGCCACCGAATTTGACGAGGACAGCCTGTCAATGCTAAAAATTGTCAGGTATAGTACTTTCACAGCAAAGAAAGAACATTTTGCCGGCCTCCGGCCAGGCCGGCTAAAAATGGTTTCTTTTACTGTAGAAAGTAATATACCTTAAACTATACCTTAGGGCCCTCCCTGCCTCCCCTCACGTGTCTCCTTTTGACGTAACCGTGAGACAAAGATATGACGAGCACTCGTAGCCGCCACTCTTATGTAGGGAGGACCACGCATACGCATGCGTGGTAGATAAACTGAGGCGGCAATTCAAGTCTCAAGCAACCAACAGCATCACTGAGACAGCAATGCTAAAAATTGACAGGTATAGTACTTTCTACAGCAAAAGAAACCATTTTTAGCCGGCCTGGCCGGGGGCCGGCAAAATGTTCTTTTTGTGCAACAGTGCCAATCAGAAATGCCAGATGCAAGGCGTAAACTGAAGATTAAACAAATGCAGTAATGCTGGTGAGCCAACAATTCGCCAGCACTTTCAGGAAACGTGAAGAGGAAGCATTATCTTTATTATGAAGGGATTCATATATTTGTTTGACGTCACTCACCCATTTTAAAGCTAAAATATTCGTTGCCCATTCGGCTTGCCGTCTTATATTGCAAATATCGGACAAATCCGCTGATAGAGAGCTGCGGACAAACCACCTACCAAAAGAAAGACTTGAGCTGAATGAGCGAGGAAAGCGAGTGAAATTCAGTGTAGTTGCAACAAATACAGAAAACCAATTTTGTATTTCAAAGTATCACCAAGTAGAAAATCAAAACGAACTCGTTTGATGTTTAAGTAAGGTTTAACTGATCGGCAGTTAAAACAGCAAAGGAACACAATTACACTAGTAAGGTTTCACATACCGCAATGCTCCTGTACTGTGTAGTCCACATAAATAAATTCTAAACTATATCCCAACTTAAAAATTATTGTAAGAATAATATAGGCTACACACTCGCCTACTTTCGGGGCTAAATTTTTCAGCATTATTCAAGTCAAGTCATATCCTTTCCTTTCGTCCTATTGATACAAAACCACTTTTCAAGATCTCATATTCAAGACTTAAGGACTGTTATTTCAATTTTATTTTCAACGACATTTACAGGTTATCATGGAGTCGCGTGAACCCTGAATGACTTAATCTGTAGGTCTATACTAAGCACACTAAGACTATGGTTTTTATGATTTTTCTGCGATGTCGTTTAGCCACGTAGAATGAACCAGTCTGACCTATCGTATTCTAAAATAAAAACTGTAAAAACGTGAATACAGCAGTAAGGTTTCACGTGGACTAAACAGTACACGAACACTGCGGTATGTGAAACCTTACAGGAAAGTGTATTTGTGTTCCTTTGCTGTTTTGGCTTCCGATCAGTTAAACTTCACCTTAAACATTAAACGAGTTTGTTTTTGTTTTCTAATGTAAATAAAGCACTGGAACTAGTGACGAATGCGAATATGAAGCTATCTCCTGAAGATGTAATTTTGGCTGCAAATCCGTAAAATTCTTAAGCTTTGTCATAGATGAAAATGGTACACAACCAGAAAAAGATAAAACTACGGCTGTGGAATCCAGTACCTAAGAACACTAATCAAATATAATTCTTGGATGCTATAACTATTATAGGAGACAAGTTTCTGTGTTCGTTAAAACTGCGTCAGTTTTAAGAAAATTAACAAGGAAAAATGTAAAATTCATTTGGGGCGAGGCAGAAGATAAAGCCTTTAGGGTCTTGAAAAAACAGCTGTGGTACAAGCTACAACCCTAAAACACCGATTTTACACGGCCATTCCATTTGGAGACAGATGGCAGTTTGATTTGTCAAGGTGGGTGCCTGTCACAGATACATGGCGGCATAAGTTACCCACTGGCGTATACTGCAAGAACGCTCACCCCTCCAGAGCACAGAATAAATTATTGCTAGTCATGGCGAAGCGCCATGGCAGAGCGTAAGGAAACAGCAACTACTAGGGAAATACTAGCAATAATTTATTCTGTCAATTCATTTCAATGTGATTTGTTGGGGAAGACATTATTTCTAACAACAGATAAATTAGCAGTATGTTATTTATACTGTGCAACCTCTTTGGCTCCTAAAATGGAGAGAATTCTTTTAATAGAATTTGCTTTTATTGTATGTCGTAAGCCTTACAAAACTCTTGTCATATCAGAGGCATTATCACGCAGAGAGGTTTCTGTAGCCGTGTTAGGTAGCCAGCATCCCAACTGGACGAGGGTGCACCTAGCGGCAGAACAAAGAAATAATACTTACTTTGGCGAAATCCTAAATCGTCTAAAGATCAGTCATCTGATGATTTAATTGATGCCTCTAACAAATGAAACGTATACTTTAAGGATTACGATGGTATTCTGTATAGGATACGTTTAGCTAAGCTGGAGTAAGGACAAATGAAAAACATAGCTCAAATGTGTGTCCCAAAATCATTAATAAATTATTGCATAAGGGACTACCACCCAGCTCCACCAGCAGGACACCACCGGAGACAAAAGACATCAGATCTCATAAAGCTTCATTGCTTTTAGCCTACCATGACTAAAGATATTGAAAATTACATAAAATCATGAGCAGTGTGCTTAGTCTATGTAAGGTCTAATAAACCATTTAAAGCTATGTTAAGAGCTTATAAACCAGTACGACGTCCTGGAATATCCTGCAGTATGGATCTCGTAGGACCGATTAAACCAGCAAGCGAGGCAATTGCTGGATATTGATGTTAGTGGATAATTTTTCATGATACAATATTGCAACTGGATTGCCGAGCAAGAAGCTCAAACTTTAGCCCATAAATTGTTTACGAAGCTAATAGCACGCTTCGGTTCGCCTTTAGTGCTAGCCAGCGACAGAGGATCAGAGTTCATCAACGCAATCGTGGTGAAATTGGTGAATTTATTTCATATAAAATAAATAAATTGTACCGCAAATCTGTCTTGGGTGACAGGGGAAATTGAAGCTGCCAATGAGAGTGAACAAACCGTGCGATGCAAAATAACAGCCCACTGCTTGGTGATTGGTGTATCTTGACTTGGTAACCATGTCGCTAAACACGATTCCGAATTCGTCATCCTTATTAGTAAGGTATTCTTTACATTTTGGCTCGGAATTTTGCCTGCCAAGTTCACTGGTCTTCCAACCAGGTCAATTTACCATAATGATGATGATTTCATAGTTCATCTGGCAACACGATTACAAGCTGTATTCAAAATTGCCTGAGCTCATAATTGGAAGGCGATAAAACACCAGCAACATTTTTATAATAAAACAACAAGACCATATACATTTTTAGTGGATGATTATGTATTAATGAAGAACTGGGTTCTGATTAAACAAATATCACCAAAATTGCAGCACAACACGACAGGGTCTGTTCCGAGTAATGGAATTTACTAATGACATTATCATGTGTGTCGTACATTTTCAACAAAAATTTTGCATGTGCATATGACCAATGCAAGACCATGGTTTCTAAGACAAAATAAGCAGCCTATACCTTTTCAGGGAGCCACAGATTTAGAAATGACTGAATGTGTTAATGGCCAATTAACGGAGAATGAAGAAAAACTAAAAAAGACACACGCAAGGTTTTTTTTACAAGACCCTACTGACAGAGCAGAAATTCCGCCGGCAACATTTGCTCTACAAATGGCCAAGAAATTATTAAGAGACAGCACACACCCCTTACACATTCATCTGAATCTTTGCAAAAAAGACAAAGAAAACTTGATTACTAGTTGGATTTACAAGGTTATAGAGGAGCTACGCATTTTAATAATACTAGTTCTAGTAAAATTACACCAGAAAATTAATAAAGGTGAAATGGCAGAAGGAGGAAGCGAATGTCGGAGACAAAAAACATTAACTAAGCGTTCATTGAGGGTAACATGACCGCCTTAATGAAGCAGTAACAAAATCATTCTCCAAGTGCGATAAGCCAAGCAGAGCACGAAAAAGCTTTGACGTCATGTAATTTCACTTTCTAGGGTGGAATTGACTACTCGCATAGGACGCTTTAGGTTAAGAAGATTTTAACAGTACCGATTATGTCCTAAGCTTTTACGGAGACCATGAACAGCCATGTTCAAAATTGCATTTTCTTGCAAAAAGCAGGAAACGAAAGTGCAAGTAGCATAAATAATCATTAAATTATCTCAGTAAGGTGCTTAAATAAAAGATTTCAGTAATAAGGCAATTTTGCCAAACTAAAAATGAAAATTTTGACAGTGACAAGTCATGTAAAATTTAGAAAAATGCAAATAAACGAAATTACGTATGAAATGATTTTAACTAATTGGTGTAAAGAGCGAGCCACCATAATAAACTGATCAAGATGTTAAACCTGGAGGAAAATTTGGAAAAAATTCATAAATAAAAAGCAAGTAGAGAGTAAATTATCTGAAAATAATCACAGGAAATTATAAATAAATTTGTGTAAATGCGAAAATCACCAGGTTGAATTTGGCTATTTGGACTGGAATGTTATAAAAACAAAATGGCAGTTAACAATTTGGACAAATTTCAAGAAAATAAAAATTAAACAGCAGGAGCCACGGGAAAGGACAGCTTTTTCCATTGATTTGCGTAAGTAACGGCTGAATTGCGTTACACGAATCAAACGTAAAATAAAACGTATGAAATAAAGCTGTTACTAAAGACCTCATGTGGCAAATTAAAATTTTTTTTACCCGGAGAAAAAATATTTGTTACTAGATTAGCAACACGTTCCATCCTGCAAAAAGTAAACAGGTAGGAAAAACCAATTTGAACATGCTCCGACTAAAAAGACTAAAGTAGTGATGTCTAAACTGTGTCACCCAGAAAATAATGTTACCTGTGGATAAAACAAAAACAAAATTATAGCAGTAACCGAAAATTTAAGTGACAGTTAAAGTATGTCACCATGGGGGAAAATATAGCAGGTAATTAATGAAACATTTCAGTTGCGACTAAATTGCACCACTAAAAATAAAACGAGCTTAAGTAATCCCCAAATAACATCGCACAGGCTAAAAATGTATTTTGTTCCCCGGAAATAAACACCGCAAGAGCCAAGCATTGCTAAATACTTGGAAAATTAGTTAGTGACGACAAAAGTGTGTCATTCAACCCCCCCCCCTCCCCTCCATAAGAAAGGAATATGCTAAAATTAACAGCTATGCTTAAATGAAGCTAAAATGTATAGCTAAAATAACTTTGGAAAGCTACAATGATGTAAAATCAATCATATATTAAAAAGATGGGATTTTTTTTTTTTTACAATAAATGGCTAACAGGAGCCTCACAAATTCTTGTACAAAATCCCGGGAGGGAAGTAAGAGAGATCACTTTTCATATGCCCCGGTAGTTATCTTTGCAGCCATCTTGAAATAAAGAATAACTATTGTTACGTTTGGAACTTAGAATTGATAAGCAGATTCCAAACATTAAAATTTACAAATTTTACGGGGACACAAGTCAGACCAACAAATAACAAATTAAGTCAGTAAACTAAGATCTTCTTTCCATTAAGTATGGTACAATTAAAAGTTAATCATGAAATAATTTCATGAATGAAAAATAATTTCAGGCGATAGGCCTGGAAAACACCTAGCATGCAGCTAACACTGGAATTCACCCCCCCCCTTCCAACAAGAGAATTAAGGGGAATCCCAATACAATATTTAGCAAAATTTTGAAATAATTTCCTGAAATAAAATTGAGCACGTTAATATTACACTAACATGAAGAAAAATTGAAAACCCCATTGTAGCAAATAATTTACGCAGAATTTCAAAACGAAGTAATTCTTGCCGTGAATCAAGAGTTAACAAACTCATAACACTGATTTTACAATTACGGCATAATTCTCTCGTAAATAACGAAAATTAGAAGTAGGATTCCAATTAGTTACATACTTAAAATAAACATTGCCGTAAAGAGAAAACGGGCACAAACGTGAACAAATACGAAGGCAGAAGGTTGGAGAACGGAGAATAATAGATACAGATTAACAAAGACAATTTTTACTTAGATTCTCTACATTTTTAGGGTTTACAATAAACAAGCGGCTAGAGCGACTACCTAGTCGCATCTGGTTTTCTGTACAGTTCTGCCACTACCAATGGTGAAGCCCACACCTCTATCACGAATTGCAATAGCTATTTGTATTATGTAATCTAAAAGCAGTAACCAGCAGAACCGCCGTTTAAAATTGTGTTAGCTTTTAAGCTCATTTTAGATTTTAGGCGTATTTGTCAACTGTTAGGCCTAATTCTTACCTGGAGCTTTAATTTCGTAAGTAGCAGCTAACAGAGATTTGATTTTTATCGTACGCCTATTCATTTTTGCAACGCGGCGTACCTTCGGGCACACACTTACAGTGTTAAACGTAGCGCGCAAAGCAGCCAATATAGATTAGTGGTAGTAGGGAAGTGACGTGAGATACGCTGTTGATGAAGCCAGAAGCTACTCGTAGCAACTTGACGTTGCCGTGGTAACGTGATTTTAGGTCTAATTTTCCTTTTTTAGGCCTAATTTTTTTTTCAGTTTTAATTTCGTAAGTAGCAGATAGGCCTACTGGAGAATCTGATTCGATGGTAAGCCCATTCATTCATGCAACAATGCGACGGGACTATTTTAAATGAAGCTAAAATGCTTTTGTTTTTGCCGCTGTAGGGTTATCTTTAGGATATCAATTCCACGATCAAATGTTAATATTTAATTTAATTAGGTCGAAGAAGTCTATTAGATATAAGGAAGTAACGATGTTTTAATTTGCCATGTTATTTAACTAACTTTTGACACTGAATTGAACATTGTAAACAGTGGTCGTCAATTTCTGGTACCGTTGCGAAGTTGAAAAAAGCGACAGACGGATGGACGGACAAAGTCATTGCAATAGTCTTCTCAGCCGGTACGGCTGTACAGAAGACTAAAACCACAATTTTCCAAAAGGAAAAAGAATGTGACTAAACCCAAAACTGAAATGAAAGAAGAAATAAAAGTCATCCAGAAATAAAAGGCTTGGTAACACAAGCCAAAAAATTAAAATAAAGTGTTAGGGGTTGTTCAAATATTATGTCATCAAGAAATTGGCCATTTTCAACCCCATCCCCTCGTCATCAATCGTCATCAATTGCTCAATGCCCCTCCAGTATTATGTCATTTTTAGCTTTACCCCTTTCCCCTAAGAGGGGGTGCTTTCCCTGCATATCGACAGGTTTTTTTGGGGGCGTATTTATTTTACACCTCTTTTACTGGGATAATGGTGCTTACGTCGTCAACTGGCCACCCCATCCCCCCTCGTCGTCAATCGTCACCAGCAGGCAAACCCCTCCCCCTTCCCGATGAAGTAATACTTGAACGCCCCCTTAAGAAACTTAAAATGAAATAAAGTTCTTGAATAACTAAATAAAAATGAAAATTTGAACCTTTTGCAAAATGCTCAGTTTAAAAGAAAGGAATGAAACAGGGAAATTAAAACCCCATTTATGTGAAAATAAAACGGGAGAAGTGTTTTACAACTATAACTTACAAAACACAAATCAGAAAAATGAAATGCAACATTGAAACCGGAAAAATGAAAAAGTAAAGCATATATCCCCTTAATAAGGGGTTTGAAATTAAAAAGGGAAATAATGTTTCCAGTAGTAAAGCGTATCATTAACTCCCATCCCCTCACGAAAAAAGGGAAATAAACGGGGAAAGTACACGGCCACCAAAAAGTGCGTGCCGGTAAAGCCAAGTTAAAAAAAATAGAGAAATACAATAAAATCAAAATCATTTAAACATTAAATGGTAAAAGGTATACGTGAAAAAATTGTATACAAGAAAGATTGAAGTAGAAAGGGAGGGCAGAAACCCCCCCCCCCCACTTAAGAAAGAAAGGGGAATGATGCAATTACGAATTGCTCTGAGCTGTTTAACAGGAAAGTAGCAGGTCAAGAGATCTGCACTTACTGCAAAGAATGCCAGTAAACAGTGATGCTGTAAAATACAAAATAATGAATTTTTCTCTCTTAATAGTCCGTCCGTCCGTCGCTTTTTTTAACTTCGCAACGTTACCAGAAATTGACGACCACTGTTTACAACGTTCAATTACACGTGAAATACACTGAACAAATAAAAATGCTTATTACAAATTTTTTCAGAGACCCACAGGAAAAGAAGAGAAAGCGCGAAAGACCGGAAACCGGAAGCGGCAAACCCATTCAGAAACGAAGCTGGAAAGGACCGATACAGGCAACCAATATCAACAGTCAAATACAGTCTTATCAGCAATGCGACTAATGATATTGGAAACTAGCTCTTTCTCTTTGGTTTTTTTGCTATTAACAACCTCCCCCCCACCAACATCTTTTCATGATACAAACAACTACATAACTCTAAAATTGATTGAAGGATACAAAATTGAAAATTGATTGCATTCTAAAAGTGATTGCAGGTAACAAAAACTAAATTGATTGCAAGTCTGAAATTGATTGCAGGTTACGGAAATGAAATTAATGAAAATCTAAAGTGATTTAGCATTGAACAAAAGTGGTTGAAGTTGGAATCGACTCGAAGCGCAATTGTGTGAAACCAAAATGTGATCATGGTATGCATATGCATGTAGTAAGTAATGCGTAACAGGGTCAATAAAGTATTGCATGTGACGAATACATGCATATTTCTTTCTTACAATGATATTCATGCACATACACAAACCTACGTATATCATCCCATATATTCAAGAGAATACGGTATTCGTGTACATGAAGGCACGGATATCGTCCAATATATTCAAAAGAATACGGTGCGTAGCATGGAAATATACATTTTGGGAATACGAGGTATGAATACGATGAAATTATAAACACTCTCCCCATGATGGTATACATATGCACGAATGTATGTATACCAATTCACATAGATTTTTTACAAAACTTCGTACTATGTGCATACTCCTAAATTCACAGAGATTTCGTTTCCCTTCCGATCCCAAAAAAATATTGTAAACACGGGGATTTCGCATCCCTAATGATGAAAAAATATACTTATATTGTAAACACTAGCTTCTCTCCTCGTGACGGAAACACGGGGCTTTCCCATTCCTCATGCTGGAAAAAATATATATTGTAAAAACCATGATTTCACATCCCTCAAGGCAAATTCACGGGGATTGCATATGCCTCATGGAAAATTCACTGGGATTTCATATCCCTCGTGGCAAATTCACATGGATTTTGCATCCCTCTCTGATAAGAAAGTTTTTCATGGGGATTTCACATCCCTCATAAAGGAGATTTCGTATCTCCCATGAAGGGGATTTCGTATCCCCCATGATGGCACTTACGGAAATTTCTCTTACCCTTTGGGTAAGGGAATGTGCCTATCCATCAGAAAACAGCCCCACTCCTAGTAACAGAATTAACGAAACAGTGGGAAAATTAAAAGGGAAATATTTTTTTTTTAAATATGATAAATACGTATTAATAATAAAATAAATAATAAACCTCCCTCGGGGAATGAAGCTAGTTAGGAAAATTGCTGTTTGCTTATCTATAATGGTTGAACGGCGACCAGTCACACAGAGATAAAGCAATATTTAATATAGTTTGCCCTTTGACATACCATAACTGCTTGGGCATCAATGAATCATGATAAGATTGGCGACGACCCTCAGAACTGCCATCTAGCTGCCACAATGGTTGGATGCTAGACTAATCTGTAGAAGATTATTGCAGCATACAGGGAAAATGTGAATGTTACCCTATTAGTAACATTTTTTTCAGGTTACCACAATCAGATTCAAAGAATGAACGTAGCGAATTTGGATTGGAACAGACCAAATATAGGCTGAAGTAAATGGCTAAAATAGACCAAAGCATGGCCTAAAGAAAAGAAGGGAATTTGCATCTATCAGGAAAATAAACATTTAACCCCAGGAAAGGGGAGAATATCATTGTGCCCGACGCAACCCTCATCCCAAGAGAAAGGGACAACTAAAACTAAGAGAAAAATATTAACAGCGAATTTTATTTCGTAAACAGTGCAAATCAGCTGAGGTTATTGCGAAACGGTGAAGTAAGCCTAAATTGAATAGAAACATCATTTTCAAAACAAGGATAACAGTTACTTTTCATAATAGGGGATGACATCCCTCAGAGGACTAACACAGGCCCCTCCTGAAGACACGAAAGCACAGAATTCTTTTGAGGAATCAACACTGAAATGAAGAATTAATTTGAAATTTTCCCTAATAACAGGATGTGCCTTAATTATGGTCCAAAATTAATAAGTCTTTTTTAGAATCTGGAACAACATGGACCCAAAATTGGGAAGTACATTCGAATCAAAAGTTAAATTTTGCAGAACTAAGGCATTCAAAGCAAGGGCGCATACAGAATGAAGTCTTGGAGGGGGCCGCAAGGTGATTTTTCTGCAATTTCGTGTATTTTTTTGGTTAATTTAACAGCGTGTTTTCTACAATTCTGGCCGCTTTTTCGAATTTATTTGCCTTGGAGGGGACCGCAGCCCCTTTGGCCCCTCCCTTGGATCCGCCCTTGAATCAAATGGAAAACGAAAACTAGAAAACATGACGATTGGAATATGAATAAAATAATTTCTTGTTTGAGTATCACTTTTCAGGTAAAAGTGGAGAACACCAGATGGAAGACATGGGACGCTAAGCAAGTCAAGGATTACAAACAGTATCCAGGGGAAAAGAAGGAAATCACCCCGTCTCTATCAGGCCCTCAAATTGGACCACAATGAAACAGGTAGGGCAAGACATGCAAATAACAGTAAACTAAGAAGTCACAATATCTGTCTCCTAGGAAATAACGGACCAGACGAAACCAAAAAAAGATCAACATTAAGCAAGTCAAGGACTGCAGAAACAAATCAGAAGAGGGGAACCAAATTGACCCCCTCCCCCCGCCCACCCCCACCAAAGATCATGAGTCCCAGTTCAGATGCGGTTCCATCATCTTAAATTGGAAAATAGTGATCAAAATTCTTCAGGTTCCAAATAACCATTAGCTCAACATTTTTCACAACATGTAATGTTAACATGTTAGCTGGTGCAGGTTTTATCCTCATTAAAAAGTTTTCCGTCGTATCCGGTTTCAATTCGGATACTGACATGCCCGGTAATGAGCACTGTAAAGGAGCTAAGGGGCAACAGTCCCAGTTGGAAATGGTGAAGATGGCCTGCAATCTCGAGTTACATGGTGTGGCACGACGCCTCAGAAACAGTCCTTATAGAATACTAAAGACAAGGGAATAATTACATGGGTTAAAAATCCATTCGGCACTTCCAAACCCTGTTCTTTAAGTCAAGGACTATGTTAATAGGTTATAATGCGATAAATACACAACTACTCGCGTATGTTAATATTAAGCTTGCATTGTAACTGAGGTATAACTCAGCAGCATATTCCAACCTATGCACATGATTACTGATCTGTTATTTACTAGCATCGTACCCGGCTTCGCCCGGGGATTTGTTTGACCCGTGGTTGTTTCCCAGTATTTGCTCGGTGTTGCCTGATCGTTAACTGCAACAGTCAATTTTTCTTTGTGTAACACTCCCCCTTTCCGTCAATCATCTCCCTCCGCAAAGCAATATCATAATCAAATGGTGGCTTTAATATAAGCACTGTCAATGAGCATTCCAATGGGCATTCCCCGTTCAGGCCCCTCCCCACTCCCAGTAGCGTGCGAAAAATAACTGCCCTTCGCACATGACGTCATTTAAGACATGCCTTTGCGATGACCGCGCAGAGCAAATTGTTAGTCAGGCAACAATGTGCCAATTTCAACTTCTTTTCAGGGCACTTTTTCATTGTTTCCCTTCCGGGGGTCGTCGTTGCGGTTGCTTCATTTCTGCTATGAGACTTTGGTTTATAATGAAGATTAGCAACAGCTTAGCAGAACGGTTAGGAGATGGGAGGAACATTGAACTGAGGGACTTGGTTAGAGGATAATCCATAAAAGATTGTCGAAATTAGGTCAAGATAATTTACTCATGTACAGTATAGAGGCTAGGGTCCTAAGTCAAGACGTCCAGACACGTTGCTAGACTTCACTCCCCACCCCTCCCCCCCACCAGTGCACCACTAATTGGCTGGAACCCTGTTACTATGAGGTATGGACAGCAGGTTGCTCCGGCTGTCAGGCCGTCATACATACACTAGCTGGCAGTGTTATGATACAAAATTAAGCCACCAGGGGCTTGGCACATAATAGACAGGATGATAGTATTGGTGCAAGGTGCACCTATACCATACCATACACTATATACAGGAACTCTTATATTCAGAACTTTTCAACTGGGATTTGGTGAAGGTGTGCGTTATATCAGTGACATTGGGTATTTTTCTGTAAGTCCAGCAAATAGGGTGGTGCTTATTTCTGAATTGCGAACAGCAACTTTATATTTAATAGATCGTTACCTGCCAGACTTGGGCTTTTCACCTCCAGTAGTGACGAACATTGGTACGAAGCTTTTTCACTATAAAAGGGATCGAAGGAGTGTTTCCATTTCTTGGCTTTCTGGACATGCGGGACATGTAGGGAATGAAATTGCTGATGAGTTTTCTAAAGCATAACAGAGAAATCAGAGGCCAATGGAGGATGTTGTGTGTGGCCCACAGGAAGTAGGTTTCTGTGCAAATAGAGTTTCTATGTAATACTTTGGGAGGGAAGTTGGTTTGAGAGTGGGACACGTTCCCATATTTTTGATCTTCATTCTTTCATCACGTATCCATTTGCAGTAGAAGGGCTCCCACGAGACGCAGATGTGCTTTTGACCAGACTACGCGTTGGCCATGTTCTTGTAAATTATTCAGCAAAATGGGGTGAAGATGTCTCTTCCTTGTGGTATTGTGGAGAGGAAGTAGAGACGATCGAACATTTTCTTTTGCGATGTTAGTTGTTTGTAGTGCAGTGCAGCCGGTTGATTAGTCGATATTCGGCAAACATGCATACTCTTCTGGGCGTGTCCCCTCGGGGTTGTATTAAAGTGGCACTATCATCGATTGAAAGTAGTCAGAATCTGGCAGCATCTAGTACAAACTAGTACTTGCTTGCATCAAGCAAAGGAATCCACAATGTCATTTCTTTTTAAGAACAAACAAGTCACAAGCCGTATTAATTACTGAGTGAAAATTTAGCACGTCCTCGTGCACCTTGGAGCAATCTGTACAGGTTAACAATATCACTGCCGCTAGATGGCGCTAGGGTATTTGCGAACGGTTTTCAATCAGTGATAGCGCCACTTTAAGATACTGAAAGCAATTGTGGCGTAAGTGTAAATCAACGGGTCGACTTAGTTCAATAGTTGATGTTTTTGTTATAATGTTGTTGCTCAAAGGTATGTTACCAGAATTGGTCCGAGGTTCTGAAATAACCCTAACCCATAACGTTTCATTAAAACTAGCTGTCTCCCCGGCGTAACATACGCCGGTCTAGCCAATTCCCGCATACCTGAGCGTAATACTGTAGTGGGCAGTATGGAATAAAAAGGGCGCCGACTGCCCCCTGCCTTCTTCTCCGGACTCCCCTGCAGCCTACCCACTTACATTCTGCCATAGTCTGGTCAGATTTCCCCCATGCCCCTCCGGGAATCCCTTTCCCGTCTCACACCACCTGCCCCCCCCCCGTACCCGGATTCCCCTATTGTGTGGTCTGAATATCCCCATCCCTGCTTCCCCTCCCTTTGAACCCCTGCTGATTTGTTTTGTTATGGAAGTTAATTTTTTTTTCAATGGAGGACGCTCACTTGCCCGTTTTTCCGTTTTGATAACAAGCTCAATGAACCCAACAATGGTCGTGCATGCAGTGATTATTACTCAACCAACTTTGAAAGCATTTAAAGCAATATTTCGATTGTTACTGATTGTTACAGGCCACATCCGTTTGTTTGACATTGTCGGTCGCTCGCCCTACTTTCATTGTAGTGCATAATAATGATGAATTTGCTTGCCCAACCTAAGCGTATTATATATATTGATTCCAATAATTGTTAGCACCAGTATTGGTAGCTTATCTTAAAGCTTACGCTTACAACAATGTCTAAAACAGTGTAAACAATAAAACTGGTCCTCCGGAACTACCTTACTAACATAAATTGTGGTTCGTGTTTTACCAGTCCCTATACGGACCACGTATCAAATTTTATTTAAAAAATGACGGATATATTAGGTATCAAAATGTTTACTTTAGCATGGATCAAACATTACAGTAGGCTAAACCGCAGTTAGAAGTGTTTCTGGCATTGACACTAACATTTGTGTGAGCATTCTAGCACAATACAATGCTGCATGATTTTAGCAGCATTGTTCGTAGTTGTAAAAATCGGAGCAACGTCTCACCATTGTTATACACCATATGGATGAAGTTACTTTTTTATTAGACATAAGGTGAGGCTTGATGTTGGAAAACTGCAGTTGAAATTTATACAAAACATTTCCGGCAAAAAATTATTTCCAGTAAGGTAAGTTACATTCACCTTTCCCGATTATTTGCACAATAAGTGAGGGCCTTATATGAATAGGGGAAAACTATATTCACCTGGCCATAGAAATTGCACTGAAGTCCCATTCAAGCCTAAATGGGAGAATTGGGAAAGAGAGTGGGTAGTTGGTGAGGGAAAACGTTAGCGAATTGACCACAATTTTTTTTAACTAAATATGGTGGATTACCAACTACCAACAAATTCGTGTGCTAGTAACCCTGACGTGTACTGTAGTCAGTGGTAAGTCCTTATTTTTAACATGTTGGTGTTTCCAAAATTTATTAAGCTAGTGATAAATGCACCACCTGTAATTGCGGCACTGGCCTTTTCTGGTAAAACGTCATGCCCTGACAGTGATCAGTTTGAGTAATTGGGCGTAAGTGATCACAGTTTGAGTAATTAGACGTAAGTGATAACAGTTTGCTTGTACATATAAGACCTTAAATATGAATCTAGGCAGCTAGAGTTGGATCACTCCTGCAAAGTGTTTGACTGGGTCACTGGACCTGAGCTCCTGAATCGGAAGTTCGGCTCAGACCCAGTAGTCCAGGTAGACATACAGTACGTTTACGTGGCCACAAGAAAGCGCTTTTTAGCGATGCGCTTTGAAATGCGCATCAAAAAACGGCACTTGTTTACAAGACGAAAGATAGCGATTAGGGCCAATCTGCTGAGGAAGACGATTCGACCAGTGCGATCGGAAAACCCTTTCTTCCTGCCCTCCCTTTGGCGAAGAGTGAGCACCTACCTCCTGCATGTAGTAAACTAGGTCAGCTTAGACCCAAGTAACCAAATGTAATCAAAACTTAGTGGTCTTCCTAGTCATGCACACTCATTTTCAGTTTATTTACCTAAAATTCGAATGGCACCAGCACAAATTACGTGGGTGCCGTAACTGTGTCTGCCATCTTTACCATGCTTTCTCCAACGGCTCAATGCAATTGCGAGTGTTTACATGCACAAAGATGATGCGATACAGACTCTCAAACCACCCCTGTGAAGCGCATTGGGGGAAAGCGCCACGGACAGAGAAAGCGAAACGAACGGGTGTTTACAAGACCCACGGAGGTAACACAGACGCGATGCGCATCCCTCTGAAGCGCTTCGAAGTGGTCATGGAAACGTAGTGACTAGTGATAGTAACCCAGCAACGTGACCTTGCATCTTGCCACCTACTTTTGTTTTCTGTGCAGTCTATCAGTCAGAGCCAGAAAAATTCTGTGTAAGTTCAAGCTGTCAGTTACACTCCTAGGGATGGATGTAGAACTATGAAGTGGTACAGCTTTCCTGTATGAAGTCATGAATAAAATGGCGGGAACGATAAACGTTAGTAATTACGCATAATACAACTGGAAGAAAAACCCTAAAAATAACTTTAAATGACAAATATTGCTACGTTTCGGCACCAGACAGTTTTACCCTAACTTGCTCATACTGAATCCGAATCTGCCCGGTACCAAGTCGAGTTTCTCCTCCGAAGTCCGGAAACTGTTTTTTTGCTTCTAGCTTCTAAACGCTTTACCCGATTGAAAATAAACCTATTACCAATCATGTGTATAATAAAATTTCCTCCAAAAAAAGTCCCTATTCAAATTTTTCGTAAAATTAGTCCTTGTGTCCGAAATTCTTCATACAGTTCTATTAGGCCGTGTGTATGCTATACCTACAATAGCGCATATGTATGTTATAGTTCCTGACTTTACACAGCAACGATGTTAGTTCTAATTTACATCCACTGACATAATTGAGCTTAAATGAAAGATGAAGATGAATGTTTTCTAACAAAGGTAATTAAAACAATTTAATTTAATTAGGAGCTAAGCTACAGTAGTTTATCTATGTTGTAGTGCTTTGATTTGTGCGTTGTTTTAGGACAAATTCCATCTTTAACTTTCTGCATTACCCGTTCTAATTCATATAAATGGAAGTGATTGGGCTTAGATTAAAGATGAAGATATGTATTTTCCATTGAGAGGTGTTAAAACAATTAATTTTAATTAGGAGCTAAGCAACAGCAGTTTATCTTTGTTGTAGCGCTATGATTTTTGCATTTTTTACGACAAGTTCCATCTGTAAACTACTGCAGTCACCATTCTAATTCAGATAAATGAATGTGATTAGGTTTAGATGAAAGATGGAGATATATATTTTCCAACAAGGGTAAATGAAACGATTTATATTAATTATAAGCTAAGCTGTGACTGTTTTTCTACAGGAGCACCATCCTTTTGGCGTCATCTTGCCACAAGTTCCATCTTTCAACTGCAGCAGTAGCCGTTCTAATATTCAGAAATGGATGTGATTAGGCTTAGATAAAAGATGAAGATGTATATCTTCCAACAAGGGTAATTAAAATGATTTATAATGACAGAAGCTAAGCTAAGACAGTTTTCCTACATTATAGCGCTATGCTTTTTTGTGTCACTTTATCGCAAGTTCCATATTTTAAACTGCTGCAGTATCCGGCCTAATTCTGATAAATGGATTTGATATGGCTTAGATGAACGATGAAGATATGTACATCTTTATCATCTGAGCTTAATCACATCCATTTATCTGAATTAGAACGGCTACTGCAGCAGTTACAAATAGAGCTTGTGGTAAAATGATGAAAAAAGAACAGTGCTGCAATGTAGAAAAACTGTCGTAGCTTAGCATCTAATTAATATAAATCGTTTTAATAAACGTTGTTGAAAAATATACATCTTCATCTTTCATCCAAGCCTAATACAGCTATTTATCTGAATTAGAATGGCTACTTCAGCTATTTACAGATGGAACTTGTTGTAAAGTGACCCAAAAAACGTAGCGCTACAATGTAGATAAACTGCCTTAGCTTAACTTGTTTTAATATATTTGTTGGAAAATATATAACTTCATCTTTAATATAACCCGAATCAATTCCATTTATATGAATTAGAACGGTTAATGCAGCAGGTTTAAGGTGGGACTTGTCGTAAAACTACGCAAAAATAACCGAAGCGCTTTAATGTAGATAAACTGCTGTAACTTAGCTCCCAATTAAAATAAATAGTTTTAATTACTTCTGTTAGAGAACATACGTATTTACCTGTCATTTAAGCTCAATTATGTCAGTGGAGCTTAATTAGAATTAACATTGTAGCTGTAGAAAGTCAGGAATTATAATACACATACACATTACTGTATGTATAGCATACACGAATGGCCTAATAGACTTAAATGAAGAACTTACTGAAAATTCTGTCCTAGCATATGGCGGATTATCATCCAACCTAGAGTATTTCCGTACACAAAATGCATTACAAAAAAAAAATGTAAAAAGTCCTGAGTTTCACGTGGCGACACCTCAAATGACAAATCCGTTTATTTAAAAGAATGTTAAACTCTCAATTTTCCAATTTTTTAATGTTATAGCTGAGACCCTGAAAGCCCTTTCAAGACTTATACAATTTCGCTTGCTTTAATAGTAGCGTGAACATAAACAATAAAAATAACTGCCACTTTTAAGTCACTTATCTCGAAGAGAAACGCCCTGAGCTAGCGCCATGGAGAGGTAGCGTCGTCATCTATCTTAAAGCCAGTTGGGGTGTGGTCATGCACTTCCCCTTGTGCTGCGCCAAGCCACGATAGCCCAGGGCAATGCCGTTTTGTTTCTGATGCCTGTGCAGGCGTTGCCGACGCGATCTCTTGTGTACAAGGCCAACTCGTAGAAGCGCTGTACTAGCCTAATTGTTGCGGCCGTTTAGTTTGCCACCGTGTCGTATGGTGGCGACTGTTAGGAGACGAATCGAACAGCCCAGGCACGAATCGAACAGACTAAGGAGACAAAATAAGGAGACAGAATGGGTTAGTCTACAATCTGCACAAGGGAGGTATCGTAAATACCCTGAATATCTTCGATGTCAGCGGTGGTAGATTTTAACGCTGAAACTCTGCAGGTGTTTGCAAATATTGCATTTTTTTACGACGTTCTTTTAAATATACTACGGGATGTTTGAGGTTATTTAAAGGCTGTAAAATGGTGTCAGAATAACAGAATTTAAAATTATAAAAATAGAAACCACAACTGTTGAATCTTTTGTTGTAATAATTTAATTTTTACTGCAGTAAACTAATTGTATCAAGAATTCTCGGGGGTTTATTCGTGATGATTACGACTGACGAAATTAAAATAATACATAATACATTTGAATAGGTTTGCGAATATTTGTATACACCAGTGTAGAGAAGTGACGTTCTAGTATCAAAATTGAATATTAAAAACTGTCTTGGCGGCAGGAAGCTTGCAGTGAAAGCCAACGTACCACCATCTACTTAAAAAAAAGTAATTGTTCCGAATACTCATGATAAATTCCTTGCCACATGGCGATACCTGAATTTTTTTTCATTTAGGCTCGGTGGCC
>JAHWFP010235206.1:104407-116329 GCA_023313725.1 Lithobius niger
TTACTAAAGCCTCAGTTTTTGTTTAATCTACTTCTGGAAACATTTATCACTAAGGACTTGTTGCACCACTTCTGTTTGTGTTTAAGGCTTTGTAGCTTTCATTTTATATTGTAGGGTATGGTGTACAAGCGTTTGCAGTCCTTCTGCCAGTCTCGGTTACATTCCTTGCGATCCAGCGTCAGCCGTCGCCAGTTCCACCTAAACACAGCCAAGAAATCTTTAGCATTGTCTCATTTACGTCACCGTTCCGACCTTAGCTTATTTGGAAATTCCAGCACACTTGACAGCTTTGAGCGAATTATGCCCGCTCCATCTGAATCAACTGATTCCATGACTTTTTCGTCCAAATCTCACCAACAAGTAACTTTCGAGTCTGCAGAAACCAACCAAGAAGCTTCCACTGAAATTTTGGGTTTGTATCTTAAATACTTAAAAACGTAGTATCGAGCATTAATCTCATCTCATTAATCTCCAAGTTTTTACATGTTAAAATTGCAAAAACGAAACGTGTATTTCTTGATGTTGTTAAAATGTATTTTTAAGCATCTCTTAGTGAGCCAATCATCTACATTTTGGTTTGGATGATAGCAGAGGGTCTTACGGACCACTCAGAATTTCTCGGGGAGGGGCGAAGCTACACATTTTTTCCACTACCCTTCAAGGGAGCATCAAAATTGTTTAATGACTAAAGAGAGGTGAACATAAATAATTTTCAGTATTTTTTGCCAATTCACAATGCGTAGTTTACCCAACAATATTCTTTAGAATCCTTTGGAAAAATTCCTCAAAAACAAGAAAACTGCTTCAGCTTTTGGAGCTGTACCCCGAACTCAGCTGTAAACATTAATAACACAATTTAATACATGTCTCGTGATTGTGACGAGTCGTGTTTCCCCCATCAGGCGAATGTATTCATTCGCCAAACTACTGCAACACTATATCTAGGAGGATACCTAGTACTAGGATTTGCTTGACTGGTTAAAGTTCAGCGAAAGCGATGTCTTCACACTGGTTGCACAACCAGTTCCGAGATCCAATCGGATGGGAGGCTAAAAGCAGGCCTGCGTTCAACCACAGGATTATTTCTAAAACAGCTTTCAGATGTCGGGTTATTCGGGTTTGTCTCTTGATGCATTCCTTCAAGAGGTTCAAAGAGTTTTAAAAGTCAGACTTCAACCCAGTTTGGACGTAAGAGTTTCTATAAGTTTTGCAATTCCGAATACTATAAAAAAAGTGCAGAAACACCATTCACAGTTGGTATTTGGCATGATATGTCTATTACCCCCGCAGAATCCCGTGCTATAATTGTCTAGTTGGTGCCCTGTGCTCGCACTCTACCTTTCCAGCGGCTATAAGGAAACCAGTAGTCGTGCCTCAATGCAATTATAATGTAAATACTCTCTTTAGTCGACAACTGATGTTAGTGTGCACAGGAATGCATAAAGGCAAACTATTTCCAGTTGGTTTGGAAGGCAATTGTAGAATGGGGTCTTCACTATTAGGGTGTGCAATGTTAAGATTTTTTTTGGAAGGGAGGGGGACGCTACTTAAAAAGGGCCCTTCAAAGGGGGACAGAAAGGTTTTAGGGCGAGTTTAAGGATCGCAGGGTTCGTACCAGTTCTTACAAACCTCATAAGTCCAGTCCTTTATCATTTTACCATTTGTAAGGCCTTACAAGTCCTTGAAAAATTGAATATGCAGTACTTAGTCCTTGCAAGTCCTTTTAATTTCCATACTAATTGAATAAAGCCTTTGCTGGCAGTTTTTATGTACATATCATTTCGAATTTCTTTTCGTAAACTCAGTTGGATGCTGAACCCTAACTTCTTCACGGCTGCATTCATGAAGTGGTTGGCAGTTTCGTTCAGAAATCTAGGAAACTGTTACATGGCAGTGTGAAAAGTTAATACATATTACCAGGAACACAGAGTGGGCTCGTTCATTTGTTCCTGATATTACATATACAGTACCTACCAAGCTCTCATTGTAATCCTTTTAATAAGAAGTTTTGTTAGGATAGCTTGCCGTAGTTTTTTCATGGCAGTGACTACAGCCAGCACGAAACATTAATTTGGCATTACTGCAAGGACGTTTTGTCCACCCAAGATTGCCAAAGTGTTTAGCATGGCAGCATATAAAATGGATATTACGTACGTACAGTATTTGGTGCTGCTTTATTAGAAGGCATATTTGGGTAGACAAGCTTGCCACAATCTGGTTCAATGCATCTTCTTTTTTGGTCCGCGAATTGTTTACTATTGCTTGTTAAAGTCAGGTACAGACTAGGAACAGAGCTAAGAGCCAACTTCTGTGGCGAACGTTTCGGGACTTTCGTAACGTTGTCTGGGATATAACTTGAAATTGGAGATATTTTCAATATAACCCAACCGAAAATAACTATACAAAATTAGACCTATATTGGCAAAACCTCTCACCGGTGTCTGGTGTGCTTGACACTTGCTACTTAAAGTTCCTTTTAAGTGCTTGAAATCCATTTTGGCTGAAATGGTACGAACTCTGGGGAGGACTAACAAATGTTGGAAGAATGTCCATCACAAACCTCCAACCCTCTCCCTGCTGACAAATTATGAGAGGTCCCTCAGGTTATTTTTTTGGAAGAAAAAACCACTGGTAATAAGAACTTGGGAAAAAATGTAATATCTTTCTGCAGAAGCGACGCTACAGAGGGGCAATGATGGGCAAATGCACCATACCATTTTCCCGTGCCAGCCGAGTTGCCCCCCTCCTAGAAATTTAAAACATTTAAGTTTTAGGAAATGGTGAAAATGATATCTAACATCAACAAGACTGAGGCATTTGACTAGCATGTCTTTTTAACTTAAAACCATAGAATTGGACTCCTGTCATCCAATCTGCAAGCAAGGGAAAAACAAGTAAATATCACAAATCTAAGGTGCTTTACACTCACAAAGCAGCTTAAAGCAATTTATTTCTATTTAAGCCTATTTTTTTTGGTTTTTCTATTGCCGTCCTTGTCTTGTAACTACTCAGGGAATGGGCGAGAGGTTTCAAGTTAAAAAACTCAATTCCAATTCATTCCTTACTGTATGGCTAGGGGTCCATACACAGAGTACCACAAATTAGGCATCAGCCAGAGTTTATCCTTCTAACTGACTCTGTAGGCTCCAGAGGTTCTGACTGTTCAGTCCGAACCCCAAACACCAATTAGCTCGAGCTCTCGATTCTGTCCCGTTTTATACCCATTCGGGCCGGGGCAGAACAATAGGCTCTTGCCTGAGGCAACAGGCAAACAGGCTCAATCCGGTTCCGACTGGATTTGCAGCGGACCCCTGCTGACACCTGGTGGCTGGCAGCAGTCCAATTCCTGAGTCTGCAGTAATTGGAAGGCTGGTAGGCCGCCATGATTGAGGCAAGCCGAACTACGAAGTGTAAGCTCCGTGAGTTGGGCGCTGCCGTTCATGTGAGCCGGTTACATCGCCCCTCCCCTAAGTGTTTGCTTAGGCAAAAGGAAGACTTACTTTAGGTTCCTCTGACCCCTTACCATTCTGTAAGCTTTTGAAGAACATCCGAATCGATAACATCTATTCGTAAAACATCCTAACATACAGAGTTTCACGAAGGTCCCTAAATAACAATCTTTGCAACCTCCTGTGCTAACAAAGCTGCAAAACAAGATAAGACTTAACAATTCATAACAACACAACAACAACAAAAAAACCATAACACCCACGTCGTCAACCACAGAACAAAACGTAACAAAGTCCAACGTCCTCCAAACGCAGCACAAACTTAACAATTGTCCTTCGTAACACATAACGACGTAACAACTCGAAGAAACACCTCATCCACCTGGCTTCCATGCAACTCCAGGGATTCCCTCCCAACGTCTGCCACCTGTCGACGAATAACACAGTCTGCCGAGACGCTTCTCGATGGATGTCTTTACATGGCTAAGACCGGCTCTCCACCTTCCTGCAGCATTCATAGAAAAATTCCTCCCCAGGGATGCCCTTCCACCTCCAGAATGGCATGTTTCACCCTCCACTCCGCACAAAACTATATGCACAGTACGTGGGAATTTTTGCACTTTCCTCCACGAACACACACGTAGAACATACTCTCGGATTTGTCCAAGCTAGCCACATAGGGTCCCTCCTGGGTAGGTGCAGGCCCACCTGCCCATGCTTCCTAGGACGGTTGTACATACCTCCATTGTCGGACTAGCATTTTGATGCACTCCCTGCTGGAGGTTCCCTCACAGACGAATACACGTTCTCGCTCCACTCACTCCGAACTGAGCGACCAAAACACTTCCAGAGCTACTTCCGCCCATCATGGCATGGTCGGCATCGCAGCTTCCACCAAAAACACAGTCCTATCTGTGCTGTAGCACCACGCTACACACATGCAGTCCGTTCTGCAACCACTCCACAAAGTACAAAGTTTGGAAACTCGCACAGTTCCACACGAAGTTCCCAAGCCGCGCTCAGCTTGAGGAAACTTCTCCAACCAAGTCCAAAAAGTCCTCTTCGTTTTCCCCAAAACAACACACACCTGTGCCTTCCACGTTTCTTGATGAAGACTCCATGGTGGTCCCATCCATCGGTTGTGCCCTCTCGAGCGGACGAGCAAATGGGAGCCACCTTCAATTTTAGTGCAAAGCACGTCCAGCAAGCAGTCCATCAGTGAAAGAGAGAAAAAGTTGGCGCTCCCTCCACTGCTTTCTGTAGTTTACAGAAAAAGAATCGTTTCACTCTTTAACTGCCAACCTGCTGGGAAAAGTAATGTTCTAACATTCAGTAGAAATTCCGGAATTGCGGTGATCAGGAGTGCCTCTGGTTTCAAGGGGGGTTTGGTTGCCACACCACCTACCCTATCACGCATCGAACACACTACTTCAATCCGTTCATTCAACCTAATTCTCCAAACTGTTTTCACAGATTGTGCCCTTAGACCGCAGCACTCACGTGTTGGAAAAGTGCATCTGGCCAAACGCCACTAGAGCGAGCCTACAGCTTCAACCAAACATGCCACGTAGAGCTGGCCTCGCACTGCCATCCCGCATGCGGGTAGAGGTCCTCACACTGAGGTTCTCCCACATTTAAAAGAACTACCGTCGTAGCCTACATGTCACTGCGCAAAGCGACCAGACGCGAAGAGTGACGTACTCTTAACCTGCGTCCACGGAATAAACCATTCCGTTAGGGATCGTGCTACACGCCTTCTGCCTACCTCACACTGCAGTCGTCTTACTGGCTTCGAAAAGACCAAACAACTAAACAATGTGTCTGCCACTGAACTGAATCACTACGTGAAACTAAAATAATTCACATCAGTCTATCAAAAATTGTATTTCCGAACTGCCTTTTAAATTAGTTCCCCTCTGTGTGTCCCATGGTTGTTCGTTAGAACGCCATCATGTGCCACACAGGTGCTTCCCTGCAAAGCCAATCCGTGGTTTTCACCTGATTTGCTCTGCATAAAAGCCATCAGCAATCACCGTATTTTTGATTTCACCCTATCCAAAAATAAGTTTCTTACTGGATCGCCACCGCACATATTCCTACGTGCACGATTTGGTAAATCTGCACTGCAGCGTATATGAGGATGCGATCTTCGTTTGTGCGCCATACTAAAAAAAATGTGCTTTCTTTTTATATGCTACAAATGCGGCAGCCTGTTCACGCTCTTATTCCAGGTTTTATTACCTGAACAAGGTTGTGGACTGATGCCTCATTTTCGGTTGCCAAGTTACTGTCCTCAATTGTAAGCCGTTTCCCTGTTCACAATTAATTTCAATCAACTGACAATTAACCTGACAAGGTCCAATTTTGAAAAAAAAAATTCATTTTCAACCGTAACCACAGTCTACTTCAGAATTCCTCCTTTTTCCAAAACCCATTCTTTGGTCAGTTAAATCAGTGTTTAAGGTCTCACAGCGCATTTGAATTTTCGGATCCAAATGAACAAACCTTTATCACCCTTCAACCTTCCAAAGTCGTGCCTGTAACAATTCGTAATTTAAGCAGCCCACGTCGCCACTAGATTTACTAATTTTACAGCCATCCATACGACACTGAAACTTTTACTTTTCATGCCTTTTGGACCCGGGGGGGGGGGCGGGGGGTACGTATGACGAATATGCTTTTTTTTTCACAATTGTCATCGTACTTCCCGTCCTTTTTCGTGCGTTACTTAAGTCCAAGTTTCGCATTACTACAGTTCGTGAAATAGGAGGTAACCAGCGTAATCATCAGCCAACCTTGACTCACAATTTCGCCACAAGTGGAAAAAAAATTGTCCCTTTTTTTTTTCATACCGAAGTCAATATTTCGATTTTGGTCCTTAGCTTCCCCAAAATCTATTCTAACTTCAATTCTGAATACTGTTTTGCCATTAACAGTCTCCAAAATTCACAAGTTTACTAGCATCTTGAAATCGTAAATAATGAGTACTTAGTTAGCTCACCACAGATTCTTCAACATTCAACTTGCTGTTAAAAAGTGCACCCTTCACAATTTTAACCTTTACAATTATATTCGCAGCAAAAGGCTTTTGCAGTCCTTCCACTCCGTAATAATTGTAGTGACTTTATTTTCCGAAGAAAAACGGCGATTTTATTTTAGCGGTTTTTAGGCCTAACTAAAAAAAATAACGCTCCCGTCAATTCCCCTTGGGTTCACAAATAGCTTCCGGGTTTAACGTTCATTTTCGCAACAAAAATTAACGGGGTTTCTTTTATTCATACTACTCAGCACTCACTAGTTTTAAAAAAAAGATGTACTCAACAACGCGGCCACAGGCTGAGTCCGAGGTCACCCCCAAATCGTAATTTTTCTAGACACCGAGTGTTTTGGTCGACCATTCTCATCTAGTCCAAAAACGACTCTTTTACTTTAATTTCTATTCCCAAATAGAAAAGAAAGTGGGTAGTTTAATAATGACAATGACAAGTTAAAAGAAAACTTCGGCTTTTCATGGTTTATCCAACAACGCGGCCACAGGCTGGATTCCACAAACTACCTTCCCAAACTTGGAAAACGCTTATCATTCAGAATTCTAACAGAATCGGAAGCATTAAAAAATGTTGGATTCAAATCCTGAGGACAAGGCCCCCAAAATAAACTGAGCGCCAGAGATTTTTCATGCTTTTTTCCATCCCGAAGGTTTGGCAAAATTGAATTTCCTATCCCGAAGGTTTAGGCAATCCCGCAGGCCCCCAAAAAATGTAACTACTCAGGGAATGGGCGAGAGGTTTCAAGTTCAAAAACTCAATTCCAATTCATTCCTTACTGTATGGCTAGGGGTCCGTACACAGAGTACCACATATTAGGCATCAGCCAGAATTTATCCTTCTAACTGACCCTGTAGGCTCCAGAGGTTCTGACTGTTCAGTCCGAACCCCAAACACCAATTAGCTCGAGCTCTCGATTGTGTCCCGTTTTATACCCACTTGGGCCGGGGCAGAACAATAGGCTCTTGCCTGAGGCAACAGGCAAACAGGCTCAATCCGGTTCCGACTGGATTTGCAGCGGACCCGTGCTGACACCTGGTGGCTGGCAGCAGTCCAATTCCTGAGTCTGCAGTAATTGGAAGGCTGGTAGGCCGCCATGATTGAGGCAAGCCGAACTACGAAGTGTAAGCTCCGTGAGTTGGGCGCTGCCGTTCATGTAAGCCGGTTACAGTCTCATTTTTCTTTTCTTAACGCTTTTTGTGGTAACCAAACTAAAAAGGGACACGTAGGTCAATTCGATGTAGCAAGTAATTTCTTATCTGTTTCCATACTACATGTTACTATTCAGCAATGATTTCACTGAGGCATTATGTAATATTAATAGCAATGGAATTCCATTCTCCATTCTTTGACAAATATTCAAAGCTTGCATGCTTGTCACCAACAACTTGAAACTATTATTCATAATGTCAGCGATGCTCCTGACGTCATTGCTCTATATGAGACCTGGAATGAAGACGGTTTTGAACATATTTATTATTTCAATGGCTACAACTGTGCTGATAATAAAGATAAAATGCGTAATGATCATGGTGGAGTGATACTGTATCGGGAAAGCTCTTTGCAGCATAAAATCAGGAATGATCTTGAGCTTGGGACGGGTATAGAGACACTGCTCAGTCATTATTTGTTAAATTCAAAATTTATAAAAAAAAAACCATGATTGTTGGTTGTGTGTATTGGCCTCCTACTGACACCATTGATGATTTTCAACTTCATCTTGCAAATATGTTGGGCAAACTCTGCAAAAGCAGTGACATAATTTATTTAGTTGGAGACTTTAATATAAACCTTTTGTATTTTTCTAAAAATAAATTTGTTTCAAAATACTTGGGACAAAGCCTTGGCTTTACCCCAACAATTACAGTACCTGCAAGTCACTAAAACGTCGACAACTCTAGTTGATCACAATTGTTTGCAACAATCTTACTGATCATTACTTTACTAGTGTTCTAAATGACCCTATTTCGAGTCATTTAATTACCATTCGCACAACTTATTTCTACAGGTTGCAGATGGTACCTCTTTTTATGTCTTGGGAAACAATCTAGCCTAAATTGTAAATATTGTTTACACAGAAATCAGAAAAGTATATCATTGGTTAAATTTAAATAGGTTTTCACTTAATATGCAAAAGACATGTTTCTTTAGATTTAGAACCCGGCAAAAGTGCATTAATTTAAAATCCTGTGTCAGTATTAATAACCAATACATTAAGCAGGTTGATACAACAAAATGTCTTGTCTTTAAAATTGATTCTCATTAAGTTGGAATAACCATATTGAATTCAGTGCAACTAAAATAAGCAAAAGGAGTTTACATTTTAAACAAACTTAAAGACGACCTTACATCATCTTGTCTTCAGCAACTTTATTTAACCTTAACCTTTAACCTTAATTTTTTTAAGATTAAAAAGTTAAGACTAAGTCTTAACCGATTAATTTTGGCCGATTGAATCTTCAACTTTTTTAATCATTCATAACAAGAATAATTTTAACTTAACAAACGTCTTCATGCTGCATGGAGCGTATATAACAAGAGGCAACAATTAGTTTTTGTTAGTTGTTGGAGCTAGATTAGACTGACGGAAATTGTCCTATGCTAATCGTGCGGGCGGTGGCAACATGGAACAGTTTATCTGCTGATTGTGTTAATGCTACCTCTGTGACTTGGTTCCGACAAAGATTAAACAAATTGTCCCTGTCTAAATTTTTACATTGCTCTTCATAAATATCTTATTAACTTCAGGCACGGAATCGTTGGCATGCAGCCCTTCCTCAGACCACAATTCACTTCTCACGTGAAATCAAATAATTATTAAATAAATTTTTATTACTTTCTTATTATAATTCTTCTTATTCATCCACATCCTAATTATTGCATTTTAACTAATTGGATGAACACTTTTAAAACAAACAAAATCCGTCTCTTAAAGTTATAAAAGAAAGCTGCAAGATCAACACTGCACCGACCTTTTAAAGACAAAGCTTGCCTTTGTTCAAGATGTCAAAAATTCTCCCTGTTAATGAACTTGTTTATTATAAAGGTGGTATGCACATTTTTAAAAACAGATCTTCAAATAACTTTTTTAGGCACTAACGTCCATGTCAGTATGGCTGAGTGGTAGGACTCCGGCCTTTGGTTTCAAAGGTCGTGGGTTCGATTCCCCACTCAGGCAAGTCCAAAAGGCAACGTAAATAGGTTGGCATCCGTATTTATTTATCATTTTTATAAATACGGGCTATTAATTCTCGCCAAATAATTTTTTGGTTATTTTTTTTGTCTAAATTAGTTTAGCTAAATGAGTTTTGTAACTTCTATTTACTACTTAGAATTTTTATTTTTTTTAATTAACTGGTCATTGCGTCCCTATACTAACATCTTATATAAACTAATTCATCAAAAATTAATTACGTATTTCCAGGTGAGGGATGGGGTATAATGAAAAAAAGTAATAATAAAAAAACTAAACAGGCAATCAGTTGTTCGTAAGTTGCTCTAGCCAACAATAAAATAGAGCGTTGCTTTCGTAGCACATGTCTGCTTCGCATGCTAAGTTTCAGTTTCGATTTTAGACAACTTGGCGCAGGCGCAGTATTGTTGCTCCTTCTGGCCTTAGCACTTCGTACTAAATTAAGCACTCCTAACACAGATCAGCCACACACACTCCTTGTTGTTTTCTATAGGCTCCTGGTGTTACAAACAGGGACGGGGAGGAGGGCGTTTACGTTGCTAAAAAAAAAGTGTGTTACGTAATTTGTGAACGTTCCCTTTCTTGTCTACTTCCGTGGGGGGCTTCTTTCTGGGAAGAAGGTGACTCATCTACTGTGACCCCTTTAGGGCTAAGTTGAACACACTTTAATTTATTATTTTTTTCTTTTTGTCATTCATGGGCAAGTAAACAAACCATTTTGAAGGTCAACGCAGAAACATGATAACCAATTTTTCCCCAAGAATGGCCTTTTTTTTTTATTTCTTTACCACCGAAGGGGGGTGCAGTAGCACCCAGCGCACCCACCTACATCCGCCACTGAGGATAGGTTTCATGGGTGGAGTCCTAGCAGGATTCAGGACAAGGTGAAATTATTTTTAAATATGAAAGATGCAGAAATTATATTTTTATTCCACGATACGTGCCCCTGTTAAATTTTCGCATTAGCGTCAGGAAAAGACGAATATCCTGATCATTTGTGCTCTGCTTCTGACTAACCCACCATCGGCCAATGTTACATGAGTCACTGTTAGCCTCCCAAAGGCCACGTACACATAGTCATGTCCTCAAGTGACTGCATTATTGTTGTTGGTCATTTGGTTTCAGTTGAATAGTAACAGGAAGAAATGAACAAAAGATGCTCCTCGCCTCCAAGGGGCTCTTTTCATCAGCTCCTGATAGTACTTAGGCTACGAAGCTGAGTCACAATTTACGGACCTCCTGTACGTAAACAATTAAAACATTTCATGACGTAAGAAAAATCAAGCAAGCCGATAATAGCGTTATAGTGAGCGATGGAGAGCTGGACAGACACGCATACAAACCCTACACCATAGGCTTACTAAAAGGCTTCGTTACAATTTGTCATTCTGCGTAGTCGAGGCTAGTCCACATCAGAATTAGGATTAGGTTATATTGTAGACCCTGCTGACTGCGATGTCGTGTTTCTTAATCATAGAAATAACATTTGCTTATTAGTTTGCAGCTTAATTTGGTACTGTTTTTATTTATTCTGGGTTTTAGTGATGTGCGATGTGAAATAGAACCGAAGAGTTTTCATTCTGTTCTGTATCATCAGTCTTGTGTTCATCCATGATAACGTTTGATCGAAACCCATTATGCGATCATTTCAGAACCTTTTCATTGATTATACGTCTTTCAAGTTTCTAAATCAATTAATGGATTTCAGATTTTAAGACTTGTCAAATACGAGGTAAACTTTGACTGGCCCTTAAATAAAAGCTATATTTAGAGAAACTAGCCCAATCAGAAATAAAACAAATTTTGATAGCCTTTCTTTTTCTCACATTGACTTACAATGACTCAACCTAACCTACACTCAATCACATTTGACTCACAATGATTCATACTAACCAACATTCGCTCATACTGACTTAGAAAACCTATGTCCACTCACATTAACTTACAATGACTGAAACTAACCTACACTCACTTCCATTGATGACTTGCAATGACTCAAACTAATCTACATTAACAGTGACTTGCAACAACCCAAGTTAACCCACATGCTCTATGACTTACAATGACTCAAAGTAACTTACACTCATTCACATTGACTTGCAATGACTCAAACTAACCAACTCTTACTCCCATTGATGACTTACAATGACTAAACTTAAGGACATTAACATTGACTTATAGCGACCCAAACTAACCTACATACACATTGTTCCAATGACTCAAACTAACCTAC
>JAHWFP010235206.1:116339-133562 GCA_023313725.1 Lithobius niger
AAACTAACCTACATACACATTGTTCCAATGACTCAAACTAACCTACACTCACACTTGCTTACAATGATTCAAAAAACCTACACTCACTCATATTGACTTCAGTGATTCAAACTAACCTACACTCACTCACACTTACTTAAAACACTCGAACTAACTTACACTCACAATGACTAAAATTAACTCACTCATATTGACTTACATGATTCAAACCTACTCCATCACATAACTTAGTGATTACATTAACCTACACTCACTAACAGTGATGACCTATGCCTCAAACTAACCTACACTTTCACTGCTGACTTCTAGTGTGTCAAACTAACCTGCACTCACTCACATTAACTTACAATGACTCAAACGTACAGTCATCAATGTAAGTCACGTTTATGACTTTTAATGATTCAAACCTACCTGCTCACACTGACTTAACAATAAAGCGGACTAACCCACACTCACTGACATAGACAGAAGAAATTATGAAATAGCAACAATAGTCCTCTATGCAATTGTTCCATGTATTTCATTTATTAACAATCGACAAGACAACCGCTGACGGACACAATCAATTAATGCGCCAACTGAAAAAAGAAAATGAAAATAAGCCCACATAATTTTTCTTAAGTTGGAATGTTACTTGTTGATCTCAGTTTCATTTGGGATTGCTTGCAAAGACAGCATTGCATTTCTCCTGTAGGATGACTCATTGTTGTGTTTTTAACTACTTTTTTAGTGCTTGCACCAGTAAGTGTTATTCCTGAAGTTCCTCCCTGTCAGCCTTCCCCAACCCTTCTAAAGACAATATTGAGCAAACTGCGTGTTGTCAGTATCGATGAACAATCACCTTCGGATAAAGGTGTGTTATCTTTAATTGTAGTCATTTAGGTCTTTAAATAGTGAGGTAGAGATAAATTAATTTTAACTTATCCACCCTTGGAATACTCTGATGCTGGCTCAAGTCTAGGTAAGAGCCGCAATATACTGGCTACGATTTAAAAGGTTGAGATAATCAACTCTTACTCTTAGGTGAGACTCTTACTTGCCTCGAAATAGAAGAGTTACTTGATTATGTCGACCTTTTTTATAGTAGCCAATATATTGTCGTCTCTTACCTGGAGTTGAGCCACCATCAGGGTCTTCCTAGGGTGGATAGACTTAGGGGATTTCAAGAGTTTTGCATCCCTCTTCCCTTCTACCACCGCATGTACGCGCACATGCAACTACTGAGGTGTGACAAAAGATGCACCCATGCATGCAAGCATGCATGCACGCACACATGCATGCAAGCATGCATACATGAATGCACACGCACATTCACACACACACACAGCCGCATACGCACACATTCAGGCACACGCATGCATGTAGACATGTGTATACACACACAGCCGCATACGCACACATTCAGGCACACGCATGCACGTAGACATGTGTATACACACACACACACACATTCACTTAAAGCTAACGAAAGAATAGTTGTGAAATGGCAGAAAATGGACAGTAATTGCAAGGTACACTGTACTCTGCAGTTGTTTCCAGTGTCTGGCTTTGACAATGCTCTGAATGAAACTACATTACCGTAGTTTGTTTATTTTCAAACAATTTCAGCATCATTTTGTGTATTTATGCTAACTTACTCAAACGCAAAAATGCTGACTCCAAATTGCAGAGTGAGGTTGAGTGAATTAGATGTAATAGGGTATTGCATTTACATGGTACGGAGCACCTTGCAGGTACCATTATCAACCAAAGGCAATATAATGATGTCAGGGTTGTTTCCTTCGAGAAGTAACTCACCAAGGCAGCACATTTTTCTATGCATGTGTGGCCTCATATGTGACCCAGTTCCTTTAGTGAATGTAGTTTTTTTTTATGAATGCTGCCATAGCACAAACTATTGTTGAGCAAGAGTCATTATAATAATTTTTTTTACAACTTTTCATATAAGGTACAATTTTTGTGTGCTGTTTGTTCTTGGGAGGGGGAATCCTTCCCTGGGTGTCAGACCTGCACTCCAAACGATTTGGCATCTGACCTAGCTTGTCACGAAAAACTAACCGTATTAAAAATTTCTTTACAAGTTGGATACGTTTTTTCCAGCACCGAGTCTAGTGCATCTTTGTTCTTGTCACAGCCTAGTGGCTGTTAGTTCCCATCATAGCCTAGTTGTTCTTAGTTCCTATCATTGCCTAGTGGGTCATAGTTCCCATCATAGCCTAGTGAGCCTCAGTTCCCATCATAGCCAAGTTGTTCTTAGTTCCCATCAGTGCCTAGTGGGTCTTAGATCCCATAGTAGTATTGTGGGTCTTAGTTTCCATCACAGCCAGTGAGTCTCAGTTTTCATTACAGCCTAGTGGTTCTTAGTACCCATCACAGCCAGTGAGTCTCAATTTCCATTACAGCCTAGTGGTTCTTAGTACCCATCACAGCCAGTGGGTCTCAGTTTCCATTACAGCCTAGTGGTTCTTAGTACCCATCACAGCCAGTGAGTCTCAGTTTCCATTACAGCCTAGTGGTTCTTAGTACCCATCACAGCCAGTGAGTCTCAGTTTCCATTACAGCCTAGTGGTTCTTAGTACCCACCACAGACTAGTGAGTCTCAGGTCCCAGGGCAATCATAGCCTAGTGAGTCTTATTTCCCAAAGTGGAAAATGTCCTTTTCAAACACAACCAAAAAGTGCTAAACTATGCTGAGAAAAAACAGAAATGGAGTCGTATGCTAAAGATCACCAAGCACAAATCGTAAATAATCCTTCAAACTTTGCGGTGACTACAATCTTGTCAAATTCGACTGATTGACGAATCCAACTTCTTTTTGCACATTGAGAAAATGGGGAAATTTCAAATATATCTTTAGGCGCAGATACTGTAAACCTACTCCTGATGACGTGGAGCAAAACTGTTCCTCCATCAGTTAAACAAGACTAGATAATTAAACCAGAACATTATACACGACAATAATCGATACAACCCACTAACAGTGAACATGAACATAATATAAAGCAACTGATTATCCTATGTGACCCCCATATAAGAGCAGTATTTTGCAAGCAACTTCCTAAACTTAAAACCTGGACAGTACCTGGTGCGACAGTACATCATTTAACAGAAATTACCCCGAAATACTGAACTCATGTAAATACTCGAATAGTGCCATACTTGCACAGGCTCAAATAATATCAAGAAAGGCACGCCAGATGATATTATTTTCCGTATATATCTACCGTGTTTGAAACATAAAATCCAAACAACCAAAAGCAAAGATTTCGCTCATTGGCCTATTCCCAAGAACAAATACCATCAATGACATGCAGATAAAATGATAGAACTAACAAATCACATGGTAAGAGAAGTTTGTGTTACCATCAATTACAATTTCATATCACTTGACAAACAAATTCTAAGTAGACCAAGCCTTATCTACAAAAACTGTATACATATGGATTTCAGAGGGAAAACGGCCCTTCAATCAGAGATTTCAAAAGTGGCATTTAATACTCAGGAAAACCATTACATGTAAAGGACACGTTAAAAGAGCCACTGTTCAACACCCGATCTCAACATATTGACCTACTTTTATTACGATGCCAAAAAACAAACTTTATGAAGTCCATGATCTACAGACCTTATAACTTTGAACCTTCCATTTGTGGTTTTCTGGTTTACCCATTCGATTATGGATGCAATGATTCTTGACGGAATCCAATACAGTGTATTTAGATGAGATGGATGGCCCAGAGCTGGCGGTGTCTGCATAATTTTTAGAAGCCGTAGTTATGTCAATACTTCAATATTTCAATTGAGAATTAAGTGTGTTCTTTGCTACATCTATGACAATGAGATTCTGAGAGATTATCTTCGACGTCGCATTTTATAAACACTGAACTCAAGCCATTTTCCTGTGTCACCCTGGAAGATTTTAACTTTTCATCTGTCGACTGCGAACAACTCCGCACAACAAACGGACATCAGCAGTCTTTAAGTGACCTCCAACAATTAGGCCTGAAACAACATGTCACAAACTTGCAAGGGGACATAAAATACTTGATTTAGTTTTTATGAATGAAGAAAGACTGGTTTAAGAAGTAGACGTATGTCCAAACCTCGGCTTACGTGACCACCAGTCGGTTAGCTTTAAATTGAACCTGAAAAGGTCAGATTCAAAAAAAATTATACCAACATCAAAGAATAATTTTAACTTACTAAAAACAGAACTTTCACGGATAGACTGGAGGACAGTGATTGGATATATAACCGACGTAGAGTTATTCCAGTCTACAAAAAGGGAAATGAAATGGATCCAAAAAAATAACCGACCAGTCTTTTTAACATCATTGCCACGGTGATAGAAAAGATTATACGAGTGGAAATATTAAATTTTACAAACAAATTACGTATCATCAAACCTGATTGATTTCGATTTTTACCAGGAAGGTCCTCTATGATATAACATTAAAAGGCTCTCGATATCTGGTCTGAAGCCTCAGATATCGACATACCGACAGATGTTAGATTGTTTGATTTAAGAAGACATTCGAATTTGTAGTACACTGAAAACTCCTAGTTAAACTTGACTGCTATGGTTTTAAAGGCACATTCCTCCCAATGCCATTTTCTCGATCTTCCACGTCAAGTAAGGCCCTGAAGTCTATTTACTTCCCGTTAGTCAATCCATTGCTAAAAATCCGTTTTAAAATGTGATGTCTAGGAGATTTTCTGTTGAATATTGGGAAGTAATTTAATAGCATCCTGATAATATTTAACTTGCAATAACCATGACGTTTCATCTGTGTGTGAGTAACTGTGCATGTACTAATTTTTAATCGTTTGCTAATAATTACCATGAGATCAAAAATCTAAAAGACTAATGCAGTATAAATTAAAATTATTTATGCCAATAGATCCCCAAAAAAATTGTAAAATACTGGTCAACAAAATTAGAAAGTGTGATGTTAAAATGCGAAAATCTTTTCGGTTTGTGACGACACAACTGTTGTGCTGATGCTGTTTCGTCTACTAGGCCCTATGCCAACTGAGATAGTAGCTGCGTTCCTCGCTGTTATAGGACAAGCAGGGATATACCTTTAAAGGACTATTTTTGAAATGGCTAAGAGCGTTCATGTCAGGTCGAACTCAATTCGTGGTGGCAGAAAATTCGACATCATTAACATTAGATATCATCAGTGGAGTCCCACAGGAAACTGTTCTTTGCTGATTCTTTTTAATTCATTTAAATAATTTGTCATGTAACCAAGACAACTGCCAACAAAGCAAATTGCCGACGACCTGATTTGCCATACATCAATATTAGATGAAACGCATGCAGCAAACCTCCAAAAAGAAAAAAAATCAAACGTACATGAATGGTCAAACAAATGGCAAGTACCCCTTGCAAATGAAAAATGTACCTTTCCGCATTGGGTACACTAACAGGCGTCATTCATATAAAATCAAAAATACTACACTGCCAGACGTAACTAACATGTAACGTTTGGGACTCGGGTTTTCGCCCTCTGGAAAAAATTCTTTGAACAGGCTGTGTATTATGAAACATGTGTTTGGAGATGTCAAAGGAAAAAAAATTACAAAATCTATGTATGGAATGGAATACGCTAGCCTGGTTTGGTCCCCCAAACGTTTACGAGACATTGACCATGTAGAGTAGGTCCAACGTCAGTTTACAAAGTCTTTAACTGGAATACAAAATTTATTTTATGATACCCGCCTCCAGCTATTGATCCTGGATTCCTTGACAGTGAGTTCTAACAATTACGTTCAAGATTTGAACAGGGATTCTCGACATTGACATCCCTGTTTTCGAACTGTCCACAACGAGACATACCTGTGGACACAACAATAGATAAACAAACCAGCAGCACGGCTAGAGCATAGGTCATCGTTGCATCATTGCATCAATAGTGGGTATTGATGGCCAATGGGAGCATAGGTCATTATTGGAGAGGAGAGCAGTAAACCCATAGAACTCGTTTCCTTCGAATGTGGTACCGCAAGAAATATAAACAGTTTCCGACACCTCTTAAATGAGCTAGATATAAAACCTTTTTGAAAAGGCCAGAATATTACACAGCCCATTGAGAAAAATAAATAAAAATTTTTAATCCATTGTACTTAATCGTTATGCTCACAATGGTTTTTTTTATGTACATGGAACAGTTTAAGTGGCCAGCAATCCTGCTGCTTCCATCATAAGGTTTACGAGTGCGAAGTTGCATTATTATATTATACACCCTGTCGTAAGCTTAACTGTCCAACATTTTTCATCCTGACAGATCTCTTAATATGTTCTGAAGTTTTTTTTTTATTAATTTGTATTTGGTTCTTTTGTGCCGTGGTGTACCTGTAAAAATGGGTGAGAGTAAAGGTCACTAATCTCATAGCCTGGTGTTAACTTTTCCAGCTCAGCAGTTCTTTTCTGAAATCAACTGCACTGTACTACTGTGTAAATTTTCTCTGTTACAGACATCCAACCTTCTGTTACCACAAATAAAACGGCAAACTCTTTGCGTTTTCTATCAAATGGAACAACAGATTCAACACCCGTCTCTGATTCTACTCTTCTCAGTTCACAACAGTACGGGGAGAAGCCACTGCGACGCGCTGTGAATAGTTGCCACGCTGATGCAGAGAGCGTTAACATGATTTCGCGGCATATTTCACGGGCTGCTCTTGGAGTGGCCCACGAGGGGTCAGTCCCAGATGAAACTGCTATTCCGTTTCGCCACACTCAGATTCGAAATCAACACTACTCCAGCGTTCCTGTTAGAACAGGTAAGTATTTTGTAAGTTTAAGTTAGCTACAATGGATGTGCAGGTTTCTGAAGTTCTAGTTTACGTAACACTTAACTCTTAAGATGGTAAAATCTGTATACATATTCATTTTTTTTAACCGACAGAAAAAGTGGCTAGAAATGTGTAAAGTTTTGTATAAAACAATCGGAGACAAAGGAGCATTAGAGACGTATCATTGGAGTCAATTTTGCCATTTTTTAATAATTTGCTTGACGAGTACTTGAATTCAGCTAAAATTCTGGCTGCAACACAGATTTTAGGAAAAGGCACTGCCTCATAATACCCTCAAACCATGTGCTGAAAATTGGGTTTGTGCACCGTCCCTACCGATCAGTACTTGGGATATAACATGGAGGATGTGGCCTCAGCTACCTAGTAACAAAATAAATTAAACTGATTCCTATTTTTTTAAATTTAAATTTTTAACATTTCTTCATCACTGCACATTAAGTTCATGATTCCAAAGATTTGTAACAATTTGGGTTTTTTTCTATAAATGCTGAAATTGACCAAATTACACTTCAGTTAAAAACAGTATGCTAATGAGCCAACTTTTTTTTTTATCAAACATGCACCCTGAAACAATTAAGCATGCAATAAAAGGATGTACTATGGTCTACTGCTGTTACGTACGATGACTTGGCAAACTATGATGTAGGTTGCAGTCAAAATGACACCTTTTCATGGGCAATTTTAACGTGAAAACTTGAATGTAAAACTAAAATTTAAATATGTATCACTTCTTCAGCAGCTATATGCTGTGCCTTCTCCCTTAACATAAGCCCACTACTCGTGGCAGCTATATGTATATCTTTTGACTAATGCTGTCACCAAAATACTTTCTTTAAGACGTGAAAAGACTTTTTTAAATATCACAGTTTTGAATATCACAGTTGCTCGGCTGAGCGAAGGATGCCAAAATACATTAGTTTACACGGAAGTGAATAGAGAATAGAGAACCCGACGGTGCAAGCAAAAGCCAAGAAGCACCCACCCCCCCTCCCCCCCAAACCCACACTCACACACCCAAACCAAGGACCAACCACCAGGAAAAGCCTAAGCAAGAAAACGGTCCAGCCTACTTTTGAAACCAAGCGAGGTGGAAAGAACAACCGAAACAGGAAGGGCATTCCAAGCCTCGACCACGCGTTCTGAGAAAAACCGGTGCCGAACATTACCAGAGGAGACACTTCCACAGAGTTTGAGGGAATGCCCCCTGGTCAAAGTGTGAGAGAGACAAAAAAAGTTGGCTGCCTGGACGTCAATAAGGTGGTTTAAAATTTGGTAAGTGAGGATAAGGTCACCCCGGAGGAACCTGGTTTTGACTGAGGTCAAGTTTAGTTTGCGAAGTCGTTCATCATAAGACAAATTTTTGAGGGGAAGGCACCATTTAGTGAGGCGGCGTTGACAAGTCTCAAGACGGGCGAAGAAAGAAGCATAACAGGGGCGGCCAACCTGAGAGCAGAATTCGAGCGTAGGGCGAAGGAAGGTTTTGTACAGGAGAGCAAACAGCTTAGGTGAGCCAGCAGAGAAAGTTTTAAGAATGTAGTGGGCTTTTTTGAAGACTTTGCCAATGATATAATCAGTATTGGCATGAAATTTCAGGGAAGAATCAACCAAAATGCCCAAGTCCCTATGGGACGTGTTAGTAGAAAGGGTAGTTTTACCAAGGTGATAGCTGCAGTGAGGGTTGTTATGGCCAAAATGCAGCACCACGCATTTGAGAGGATTAAGGGCAAGACAGTTTTTGGTCGACCAGGTGGCAATGGCGTCGATGTCTTGCTGGAGATCTTGGTGAAGAAAAGCGGGAGAGAGAATTTTCAGGTCGTCCGCATAGCTTCTGCTAAAGGATCGGATGACGGAATGGAGGTCGTACAGGAAAAGGTTGAAAAGAAGGGGGCCCAGAACAGACCCCTGGGGGACCCCCGTGGTAACGGGGACCCAGTCACTAGTGGAACCTCTGAGACTAACACGTTGTCGTCTATGAGAAAGATAAGAACTGATCCAAGCAATATGTGTTTTAGGAAAATTCAAAGAGGACAGTTTGTGAAGGAGGATGAAATGGGAGACGGAATCAAAGGCTTTCCGAAAGTCGAAGAAAACAAGATCACATTGCACCCCTTTGTCCAATAAGGTGGTAAGGTGGTTGTAAGTTTCAAGAAGGTTGGATTGGCAGGAGCGGCCCGGGAGGAAACCGTGTTGGAACTCAAAAACAATATTGAGATGTTGACAAATGCACATGACAGATTTATGGAAAAACCTTTCAAGAATTTTAGAAGCGACACAGAGCAAACTAATCGGGCGATAATTATTTACATCATGGAGGGAACCACCCTTGTGTACAGGAGTGATATTTGCATCTTTCCAACGGGTAGGGAAGGTGCAGGAGGAAAAGGAACTTTGAAAAATCAAGAAGGGGGTAGCAAGAGAATTTGCACAAGATTTAAGAAAGAGAGGGGAAATGCCATCAGGGCCGCTGGAAGAATCCTCCCTTAAAGCAATGAAGGCATTTTCCACACAGTGAACACTGTACCAAGCAAACGAATCGGAATGAAAAGAAAAACATTTTCCGTGTAGTGTTTAGGGCCACTAGCTTCACAAATTGAGCTCCCTTATCTCTGCTGCTAAAAATCCATTTTACCATCCAACGGAAAATCCCAATATCTCCAAAAATATTTGAGGTTGGAGTTTCGTCTTCAATCTCTTGAATGTCAACCAAAACAGAAAAAAATTGCGAACGTTATTGTCTTCCAAACACTCCCCCCCCCCCACACACACACACATACACGCCCACAGACAAACGCACACAAACAAAAAACAAAAAAACAAATTCAGTCGGGTGAATTCTGGCTTCGCTGGTTATCTCATTCTGATAAACTGCAAGGTTAACTAAACACATTAAAAGTAATCACCAAGATTAAAAAAAAATACGTTCTGACAACACCAAAACAAGTTATGGAACTCCCTTAACACGTACCATTCATTAACAGTAGTCAATTAAGTGTGTGACCTCTTTTCTGGATGTCATTCGTCATTAACAGTAGGGTTTTATTACGGATAAAACTATTAGAAATTGGAACAAGTTGATTACTGAAACTGTGAATGCCGGAAGTTTTATTACTTTCAAAAATTGTTTAGATTTACAACATGATTGCAGACAGTGTCAACATTCTTGCAGTTAGTTTTTGTTAAAGTGTTTTTGTGGGCAATTCTTTTCCCTTTTCTGTGAATATCGTTTTAATGCCTTTAGGCACTACGACTAACTTAAATAAAAAATTGAATTATTTCTGGCTATTTTAGTGGTTGTTTTGATTTCATCTTCATGCTGTCTTTTAATGACCTCGCGTTGCATCAATCGACCATTGCTTCTACCCAATTCACACCATGTTCTAAAAGAAGCGAGTCTTGAAACATCTTCCTCTCTTACCTCATTATGGAATGGACTAGATAGCATACACTTCGTTGCTAGAATAAAAATAATGAACTATGCAACTTCACTTTCTAAAACCTATGGTTTCTGGTGTCTCAATGACATTTGGGAAGAATATGTATACCTAATAGTTTGACTGAGACGGTCGCGAGCACTGTAGACAGAAAACAGATAAGCGGAATGAAATAATGAGACTTAACAAATAATTTTTTCAACCAAATCATCCCTGTTGAAATTGGTAATTAAGGCCGTTGTTTAAACAAATCTTTATAGAGAATAGCAAGCGGCAATACATTCTTAGTACAAATTAAGGTCGTTCTCAACAAGGAGAAATTATTTAATAGGTGTGAAAGCTATATAATTTATCGTTATAAAGTTATCACTAACCCATTGGCAAAATTATTAAGACTTGACTGACAGCAACTTATTATAGATGCAACGAATGGGGCTATACACTATTTCCGGAACAGCAACAGCAGAAGGGGAAGTAGTTACCGTAGTGCAATATGAATGGTAGATCATGGATTAATGTATTAATAAGTCTTGTCTTGCAGAACACTACGGCCATTAAGATTTGGATCCACGATAAGAAATACAAAATCTTCAATTCTTGATTTGGCTAGTAAACCAGTGAAAAAGGAAGGGCTCCAAATTTACTTGTATATTATAAGATAGACAAACTGAATGAATCGGAAGATTGATAACGATTTTAACGAATATTTTCCGTTGACGAATATTCGGTTTGATCTTAAAAAAAACATTTTCACGTTAACATTTTCGTTTCACAAGTCTGGAATGCGACTGAAATGAAGTGCAGAACAGAAATAAAAAAAAATAGTTCCTTCACTAGTAGTCTAACCACGGAATAAACTTCCAGATTACCTCATTCATTACGAATAAGTTGTGTTGGAAAATTTGAGCTTGGCTTACGGAATACTTTGTTTTTCTTGATAGATTAAAAATTCCAAGAATTTTGTAGTAGTTTTCCTCTTCCGTACATATTTCGAATCATTGTTGATTTTTTTAAGTGTATAATGTTTCAACGACTTTGTTACTGTTTTTGGTCTGAAGCATTAAACATATTATGAAAGTAAGTTTTCAGCAGCACTACACATTTTCTCAGGTCTTATTTTTTTTAATGTATATCTTCAGTCTTCATGTGTTTGCCATTGGTTTTTTAACAAAATTGATCATTTAATATCAATTAGCTCTCACCCACAAAGATCTCTAGACAGACTGTTTCACCCTTGTTTGAGATCATCAGTAGAGCTAATTGATATTAAATGATCAATTGGTAAAAATTGTCCTAGGCCTGGGTGTCAACCATTCAGTGGAATGGAGCCCCAAACAAGCAGAAGTTTCTGCTATTTCGCTTGCTAAAACTGTATTCGTTTCGCCCTTAACAAAATTCTACTTCCTAGGTACGATTCGGAGTTAAACCCATGCATACTATTTTTGTGTTTTTTTTTTATTTAATATAATTTTTTGAACAATTTAGTTTTGGTGTGAAGCTTTTAATTGTGCAATTAGTGAATGTGTGCTCTATTTCCAGTCTAGAACAATATTTAATCATGCCTAAGTATGTAAGTGTTCCACACAACACGAGATTTGTCGGTCTTGTCTTGTCTTGAAATGGTAAACGATACGAGACAGACAGGCACGTTCGATGACGAGACTGAGAGTCCATGCCGAGTATTGTCTCAGCCACAAACACAACTTGTTATAAAACCAAATCTAGTTAAACCTGCCCTGGTTTCTGTTACTAGTTGTGCTGTTGCTAACTTCATCCAAATTGTGTCATGCTGGCCATAGTTATTGGCATGAACCATGAACAAACGCGACTGGTTAATAAAATATGATGGATAAAAACGCTAAATTTGGCAATCCCTCCACAGTCTCCAATAAACTATAATTACTTTGAAATTTCTGAACCATCCCGAAAATGTATGCAATTACCACTTCCCCAAACAGAAAATGAAACAAACTAAACGAAGGAGACAGCCCCAAGCCCCAAACGGAAAAAAGCCAGCTGTTATATTTATAAGAATAGAAGTGCCGAAAATCGTCGCATCAGGACGATACCGGACACCAAGCCTAGTGTTGTGAGTTTAAAGAGATGAGAGCGACATCCCTGAAAAAACCGAGACAAAGTAAGACAGGTAAATCTTGCGTTGTCTCTTCTTGTGTGAACCACTTAATTAAATTGAAATATTATCAAATTTCGTATAGTAAAAAAAATAGTAATGATGAATTGGTCTGCTTAAGTTCAGTAGCCTGTTGCAATATTTATATCATGTAGTTATTGTGGTAATTATTAATATTTTTAGGTGAAGGGAAAATATCTCAGGAGGATAACATGTCAGTATCATTTGACCGTATGCCAAACAGCCAGCATCACCGTATGGAAACAGTTGAAGAAACACTTGCCCTTCCTGATGTGGGATCACGTTCTTTGTCAGATAGCTGTCTCCATTCCACTATGGAATGCACTAATCTAAACACAATGTCAGATAGTCGACGTTCCTTTTTGCACAAGAACCGCCTCCACGTCGAATCATCATTAATAAATGAAGTAGACATGCTTACAGCGCTTAAGGTTGGTTACGCACGAATAGAACGAGTCTTTGGAATAAAATGTTGAAGTGAATTATTTTAATGCCATAATTTTGGCTAGCCAATCATGTGTGATCTTATAGCTAAGAGGATGAAAGACTGGCTCTGACGATTCAATTGTGCACAGGGCCGTAGGAAGCAAATTAAAAGTGGTACGGCCTACCAAACCAGCTAGGGGGTCTGGGGAAGCACTGTGAAATTCCCACAGCATGGTCCCGTGCATAACCACGAAAGTTGAGGCAATTTCTGGTGCTGTAGTGTCTTATCTGGGTCTGGAGGCCACGTTTTATGTTTTTCTTTTTTAGTTAAAATGTAGACTACAGCTAGCAGGGGCGGATCTAGGAATTTACGGTGTGTGTGTGTGGGGGGTATTTTTTCTTTTTCTTTTTGTAGTTCGCACCACCGACTGGGGTTTATTTTCCTGACCGACAGTGACTTTTAGTTGGTGCTCTCCCTCTAACCCCCCCCCTCCCTCCAATCACGGCCATGAAGCTACTTTGTGCTATTAAGTGTAAGATTTTGATCGGAAGAGGGCAAATTGTCAAACCTGCAAAAGTCTTATGTTTGAGTCCCAGTCAGGGTAGTTGGCTTTTATTTCTTTCTCAGATTAGTGTATCTTGTATCCTAGCAAAACCAGTCTTTAATGCAGCCTGTTTGCTTCTTTTACCCTTTATGTGTTAGTGACTTAGCAAAACTGACTTTTGAGAAAGTTATAATCGGTTGGCTGCTGTGTTGGGCTTTCTTCAAATTTTGGTGTTGACCACTTTCTGAAGCTTGCTTTACCGTTTCTTTTACTTCTTTTTCCCCCCCAAACCCCATTCTCTTGGTTATACGCTCATTGTCCATAGTAGGGTGCGGGAAAAATAGAAGATGTACTGCGTGATGTTATATTATAAGTTCCATGGTTTATGCTGGCGGGTCAGAGGCTGCTCATCAAAGCTCGGTAGTGAAGCCACGCTCGTTTTACAGAGCGTCTTCAAAAGTTTGACGACAGCAGACGCGTTGTGTGTGTTTGGATATACGGTATTTTAAAACTTGAGTGCCGAAAAATGGTACGGCAAATGCCGCACCAGCCGTACCGCTTCCTACGGCCATGATTGTGCACACGTGGAAGTCTTTTTGCATGTGTAATTAAGCAGATGTCACAACCCCACAAAGAGATTGCTTACCACACTTCAAAAAGTGTTATGGATCATTTGAGCTTGGGACGTATTTTGGAATAAGATGGGAGACAATGAAATGCGAGGCAAGGTGATTCTGTAGGAGAAAATTATAGTTGAGCTAGGGAAGTACAAAATCATTATTTCGCGAGACACAGCAATGGTGGAAACCTAGATTGCTGTCAAATACGGAGGCCATCACCAAATAACGTCACATCAGACCAAGTTCACTTCCTGTAATGTCACCACGCTTCATTAAAATGGAGGAGGGAGAGGCCACGTCTACTTCTGGTCACGTGACCACTGTAGGCATATTACCAGGAGCAGATGAAGATGATGCATGCAGTCCAACGAGCCGCAGGTGTGGCGTGGCGGGCAGCTAGGGAGGGTTGGTTCATCGGACTCGTGAACAATCTTCGTCTGCCCCTGATCACATCTATAGCAGTCATGTTGAATGCACCCATTTTCTATGTATTATAAAGAATATAAAAATATAGGTTAGGGAAAATTTATGACTGCTACCAGGAAGGGCAGCGTTGTAATGGGCCTTCTTCATTGGACCTGAATTTGAAAGGGAATGGAAGGAAATGCATTAGTTTACGACTTTTAACTTCAAAATAATTATTTTATTTATTGTATTGTTTTAATCATGTTACAGAATAAACAACATAAACTAATTCAATAATGCGTTATGTATTCAATACAAATAATAACTAAAAACTAATAAACTGTTTACATTATAAAAGTAACAGAAAATTGCAAAATGCTTAATGTCATTCACCGAGTAAGCAAGCTATGAAATCGAAACATAGAAATAAAGAGGCAGGAGATGCTGCGATGACATCAACCATTCTATATCTAGTTAAGTGGCATCCGTATGTAACTGTGGCTAAAAAAAAAATAAAAAAGTTAGCCTTCTTCAACTAAAGACCACAGTAGAAGAAACAGCTGTATGTCATCCTCCTTAATAAATGAGATTTGGGCTGCGGGACCGTAAAATTTTTAATGGGGGGGGGGGGGTGTCCCTATGCACTGTTTAAGCACAATGTAAAACAATGATGCAATGTTGAGTCCGGTACTTAAAGACTGGAATCTGTCTTTGGAATCTGCACAACCAACTGTTTAAAAAAAATTTGCTGTTTTGATTACATTGCGAATAATGCTTGTATTATGAGATGGAGGCCCCTTAAACATTCGGAGCCTCACTGACTTTGTAACCCCAATCCACCCACTTTATTATGACCATGCTTGGCTAGTGCCCGGAGGTCAGGGCCAAAGGGTTTTGAACATCCATCCCACCACGTGATGACAGCACTGCTTAAAGGATAATGTTACATATTAGCACGGTTGGCAAGGTATTTACCAGGGGTGGTTTTTTACTAGGTTTTTACCAGGTTTTCACCGCCCTGGGATAAACTACTTTTTCCCAGTTATTCCAGTTAAAGACAAAAATACGTGTATAACGTGTAAAATATAATTATAATAGTTTTAAAAATTAAATAGTGTTAAATATAATTAAAAGTGTCTTCAATTCAAAAGATTAGATTCAAAATATGTTTGCTGATACAACATTTACATAGGAAAATTAACATAATTGTGAGTTATAAGTACAAAAATTATAATTGAAATGCTAAAAATTCTCATAATGAAAGTTTCTATGTTAGTTGTTCCATTACATTCTGTTACTTGAATTTTCGTTTCAAATAGAATTTCTAAGTACTACTATTAGTGTTAATGAGCACTTAGGCTCCAAACTTTTAAAATGCATGTAATGCATGTAATAAAAAAATAACATTTTTGCCACTTAGCTGGTATTTACTAGGTTTTTACCGGTATTTACCAGTGCTCTGTCCAAAACTAGTTTTTCCCAGGAAATTGCCAACCCTGCATATTAGCACAGCAAACAAAACCTCTCCTGCCTTCTCGAGGACTTAACTCCTCCTGCCAGGATTTAATTTTGCTATTGTAGCCTAGGCTAACAACAATTAATATGAACATTTTTGCACCTATAAAGTAATTAATAAGAAACTTTTTTCCTACAAAATAATTAATGAACCTTTACAAAATGACTTCACGAATCTTTATAAAAATAAACCCCATATTACAAAACTTCTCATGCGTTTCTGTTTCCTTTCTTTAGCTGCCCTCCATAAACAAAAACGTACTTTATGATACGAAGCCAAACAGAAACCACGTGTCACTCAAGGAGGGAAACAGAATCCATCTACATCACTAAAATCATACACCTCAACTAAGGCATGTATAAAAATAATTGTAGCGCCAAATGAAAGATAATTAAATTACGCTCCAGATAGGCTTATTTTCATTGCTGTAACTTGATTTTTTGATTCTAAAAACTGCTGTCATGACGTCAAAATTCGATCGGGCAAACTAATCAGAAAGAAATCAACTAAACTATAATTATGAAGCCAGGATTGATGCCTATGTAGTTGCGAAGCGAATAACGTGGCTAGGTGGCATTAAGGGAACGGAATTTATTTTAATTAAACACTAAAGAATCTATTGGTCAATAAAAAGCAATTAAAGTTTTTGTTATAATCTAGAAAAAGTACTTTTTTCAGTGAAAGTTTCGTTTAGGCTTTCCAAACCAGATGTTCCTCAGTTTTTGTGTATTGCTCTGCATATAAACTTTTCTTGCACACACAGCAAAAGTACAAACAAATTTTCTTTATTTAGGAAAAAAATGAGAATGAGGAATAAGAAATGAGGAATTCAATCCCCATACATGTAATATGACTTTATTGAATTTTCGTTTTCGTGTGTGCCTTTCAGGCTGCTCGTATTAAGACAGCGAGTACAGAAACAATGCCACGGAATGACATAGAAGTTGACGAATTTGGATTACCAGTAGTTTGCGAAGTTCCACCACCAATAGAACACGATGGCCACCCACTGATTGATAGTGTTGAAGCCAGTCCTGTATCTACACCACCTATATCACGGTGTAATTCAGCTGCCTGGTCAGAGAGTTTCAATGGAAGTGATTCATGGGAGGATCTACGAACAGAATCTCAGGTAAAATAGATTTCATCTTAAATTGAATTAACAGCCCTGGCAAAGCTATGGCCCACCTCCACTAAAATGCTTTAAGGTCCGAACATAATTGCAGGTAAAATTATATTGCCTTAAATCGCCTGGTCAGAGAGTTTCAATGGAAGTGATCATGGGAGGACCTATGAACAGAATCTC